>VUQJ01044730.1:0-15327 GCA_015108635.1 Andinoacara biseriatus | reverse complement strand
AAATGAGGGTGGGGAAAAAGAGAACATACACGAGAGAAAGAAAGACAAAAAGGCAGGAGAAGGATTAACAGTCTGTTTGGATTGCTGTCATATATATGCAGGCATATGATATTACACAGGTTAATACAAGGTTACCTTGCTCCTTTCCTCCTCCAGCTCAGCTTTAGCAGTTTCCGCCTGTGGGAGAGCACAGCAGAATTGGATGCAAGTCATCAAAGATGTAATTGTTATTTTTGCGACTGTTATACTGAATACCTGTAGCACTGCTTCTTCAAAACTTTGCTCTACATCTTCCTTCTCTCGCTCCAGGGAATCAATGCGATCTTGCAGTGAGTCAGACTTTCTCTGGGCAGCTGCACAGATACAGTCACATGCTTTAGATACCAATACCTAACACAACTCAATATGTTATATAACTTATATTCTTTTGCCTCCATCAGGAACAAAAATGTTAAGAGTCACCTTTGAGAAGCTCTCCCATCTTCTTTTTCTTCCTCTCATCCGACTCAATGCGTACTTGGAGTTTTTCAATACCAGTTCTCATCTGCTGGATCTCATCTTGTGTGGAATTCAGGCGAGAAGCAATCTCTCCTTTCTCTAGCAAAGAGGACTCTAAAGACTGCGAAAGACGAAGCACTTCTCCCTCTAAAGCCTGGGGGTGGGTATCAGGGGAAACAAGGAGGAGAGGGGTTAGGACAAAACATTTTTGTCTTCTTGAATCTTTTAAACACACCATGCCCCATTCCCATCAATTCCCACACATTCAATAGCTTTTCCCCTTAATTTACTTCATTAGTTTTATTTTGAGCAGACAGAACACAAAAAAAAAATGTGCAAAAAGCTACTATTGAGAACAATGCTGAGACAATACTTGGTAATAAATTTCTTCCTCACCTTTATCTTGCCAGCCATGGACTCAGTGTTTTGACTGGAGGAGTTGTGGTCTTCTTTGATCTGGTGAAGATGGCCGATCAGCTGCTCTCTTTCTCCACAGTGTTGAGAAATCGCCTGCTCTAGCTCTTTAACCTGCTCCACCAGCTTTATGTGAAAGAAAGCAGATGAAGTTTTAGTAGGAAAAAACCCATAAACATCAACGGTCTATTTTATTTTATTTTTTTTAACAAAGTAATTATCATAGGTTTCATCAAACTAAAATTGCAGATATAACATAAATCAGACCTGGGAATATATTCAAAACTAAAGGAGAGGATTTGGCATTTTCTGCTTTGTTCTGAGTTAGCTGTCTGTAGTAAACCTAAAGGACTCATCTGTGTAACCTGCATCCATATATCGTTACACTTTGGTTGACTGTTGAATTTTCCATGTGTGTACCTGTTGCCTCTCTATCTTCAGTTTCTCTGTGCTGCTTTGCAGGGCTTCGTACTCCTTCCTTCCTGCTCTGATGTCGTCCTCCAGGATGGAAATTAGGTTTCTTGTGTCGCAGTTATTTTTCTCCAGACTGTGAACTTTCTCCCTCCAGTGGCTCAAGGACTGGCTCAACTCATCTCGCTCTTCAGAGCAAGACACCAATTCAGACCTCAGCTGAGTTGTCTGCAGATATAATAAGATTTATAAGTACCTTTGGGTATTCTGCAGAGTGATATGGAAGCTTAAAACAGAACATACTCAGCAGGTCTCTGCTTTGGTCTAAGTTTTTGCACAAGGGAAAACTGAAGGAGATTTAAGAGCAAGTCCTGCTTTAGTATAGTTATTTTGGGACCCACTAAATTCACATAAATTTGGCCTTTAAATACGCAGTATTGTGTTGTTTTAGCTCACAGGCTTTGCTCACCTCAGTCATGAGTGTTTCTATCTGTTGTGCCATGCCTGAAAAAGTCCTCCTCTGGGTCTCCAGCTCATCCTTCAGTCTGGCCCTCTCAGCCTGCATAGTCTCAAGTTCAGACTCCATTCCCAGGATGTGCTGTTCCAGATTGGTTTTCTCAGAGCGAACCCTCTTAAGCTCACTCTCTTGCTGAAGAAACTTCTCGTCCCAGCCACCTATATAACCAAGCAAAATAAAATAATCCAAGGTGCGGCCTTGACTGAAATCTCAGGACTACATTTACAAAACATCTTAAAATACATGTTAGAAAAAAGTAATGTTGTAGTGGTAATTATTTCTCAAAAACAATGTGAGGGAAATAGATACCTTTGGCCATCTCAAGTCCTTCCACCATCTCCATAACATCAGTCAGCTGGCATTTAGCTGTTTGCAGCTGCAGAGTTAAAGTTTCCTTGTCCTCTGACAGGTGAGTCAGCTAAATATGCACACACAGAATTAACATAAAAGACACACACACAAAAAACCCCTCCGTTCTTTGACATTTTACTATTTCTTCATCCTACCTCATCAGAAAGGCTTTTCTTTGAATCCAAAGCAATTTTCAGCTGGCAGGCTGCACTGCGGGCCTCTTCCTCTGCAGCGTGAACTTTCTTCTCTAAGTTTTGAACTTGGACTTCCAGTTCAGAGGTCAACTCCTTTCTCAGTTCCAGGTCAGAGCTCAACAGGTCGAACTCTGAGTGCAGAGTCTCAAGTTCATTTTCTTGTTTTCTCATTTCCATGTAACAGTTGAGTTCATCTTTTACTGGAGATGACTCTGTGGTTGATAGACAGATGAGTTTGAATACGGAATAACAACTGTATTCAGTCTGAGCTGAATAAACATTTGAAGTACAATGCATTGCATTCAAATGCAATTCAAATGCATTCAAATCAAGAAAAATGTAAAAAGAGTTGAAATTTTAAGTCTGAAATATCTTGTCAATGTAAAATAATAAATAAGCCAGAGAAAATCAGGCAATTTTAGACCCCCATTTGATTTACTCACCACAGGACTTTATGTCTCTTTTCTCACCCATAGAGGAAGGTAATGGAAGCAGGTCACAGATTCCAGGAACATCTCTGGAACTACAGTGTTCTTCGGAAACCTGCACCAAATTTTTTTTTAAAAAGATAAAAACACCATTGTGAACCCGATGTATTCCCAATGTAATTAATATTTTTTTAACCATCACACACACACACAACATGAACTTAAAGTCTTTAGCATTTTCTCATTTAACAAAACACTAGAATTTTTTTCCCAGCAAATTCTCTGTCATATATAAATATTAACAAGTTCCTCAATTATATTAATGACAAATGAAAAAACTCTCCAGCCTAAAATAAATGTGGCATTATCATAACCGAAAGGAAAATTATATATTTTTTAACCTGTTCTGCAAGTAGTTGCTCCTCTTCATTAGTTCTTATTTGCTCTACATCTTCCGCACATGCCTTCCTGTCCTCCTCTGACTGTTCCTGGATCATCTCCTGCTCAGTGGTGTGCACCGTAAAGACCAGCTTCGTCTCACTATCACAATAGAGTGAGATTAACTTTATTTTTCATTGCATAAAAACGCAGTCAACACAAAACAGAAGGCAGTATAAAACCCACTCCACCTGAACGCGCCCGACTGCTGAGGAAATTCAGATGGTTCAGACACCATAAGCTGTTCCTCTACTGGAAGGGAGTCAGAACAGGTGCAGAGGCTTGAATCAAATGCTGGTTCTACCGGAATCTCCCCCGCTGCTTCAGCTGGGTAAACCAAATAAATAAATATGAATAAATGTACTCAAGGAAAATTGAAAACAGTGTTTTATGAAAACAAAAAACAAACAAACAAAAAACTTTGACACACCATCAGTCTCTGCCTCCTGCATGTGGCTGTTTCTGTCTGCTGGGGTCTTAGATTCTGACAGCTGCTGTATGAGGCTGTGCTGCTGGCCCACTTGTTCCAGCAGTGATTCATACTGCTGCTTGAACACAGTCAGCTCCTTCTGTAAGACCACCAGCTTCTGCTGCAATTCAGCCTGTTCCCCTGCAAACCTCTCGCTCCTGTGATACAACATAAAACTATTATAATTTCAGCAATTACATATAGCTTATATAAAAGCTAAGATAAACTACAAAGCAGGGACAGTCATATAGACTTACCACTCTTTGTTCTGCTCCTCAGTCCTCCCTTGCATCAGATCAAGCTGCTCCTTTAGTCTCTGGCACTCCTGTTCTGAGGTCAGGAGGGAGTGCTGGATACACTCGCTCTCCTCTTTAAGCAAAGCAACCTCATCTTCATGCCCCTTTATAAGTTCTTGTAACTGCAGTTTCTCTTCAGTTACTTGGGTCACACTAGACAGTAGTTTGATGTTTTCTTCAAAGAGCTGATTATACTTAAATTCCAGCTGAGCCCTTTCCTCTACTACTTGATTCAATTTAGTAACTAGTTCACTTTTCTCAGAAGCTGATGTACGTAGTTTATCTGCAAGTTGAACGTTTTCCTCGTTTGTCTTTTTCATGGTAACATCTAGCTGGGCTTTTGCTTCAGTGAGCTGACTAAGGGCAGATTCAGCCTCATGTTTTCCAACAGTCATTTCATTAATCTTGGCTTCGGTTTTCTCCTTTTCTTCGGTTAACTGTTTAATACGAGCATGCAGCTGTTTGTTCTCCTCAGACATTGTGTCTACACTGACTTCCAGCTGTTTCTTTTCTGCATTTACTCGAACGATTTCAGTTTCGACCTGATCTTTGACATCCATTAACTGTTTTAGAGAAGTCTCAAGGTTGTTTTTCTCTTGAATTAGCTGGTTCAGATTACTGTCTTTGTCCTGAATTATCTGCCTGAGTGTTGCCTCCAGCTTTTCATTTTCTTGTGCCATCTGACTGAGTTTAGACTCTAATGTAGTAACACTCTCTTCCAGTTGGCTTCGTCTGGCAGCTTCTTCTTCCAGACGAGTTATTTCAGTGGTCCTCTCAAATAATTCCTCCTTAGCTGTGTCATACTTTGACTCCAAGAGAGAGTTCTGGGACTGGACCTCATCTAGGCGGATTTCCAAAATAGAGACCTGAAAATAGATCCACTGATTAATGATAGTATGCTGATGACAAAGGCAGCAAGGTAGCAAACCTTGTCCTGTGAGTGTAGCACTTGAAGAACAATTATCCAACCTGAGCTTTGCTTTCATCCAGCATGGCCTCCATTTCAGACAGCCGCGTCTGATTCTGAGAAAGCATGGCCTCCAGTGACTCTATAGTTGCTTTTAGCTCCTCCACCTGAGTATCAAAAGAGGTCATGGCTGTCTCGTTGTCTTCCAAGTCCATCTGGAGCATCTCTAGCTGCACCTTAATTGTATGGAGAGGGATAATTACTCGGGATTTGTAAGTATAAGATTTGCTACACTATCCTAGGTAAAGCAACATCAATATAATATAGTACTGCAATCACTTTGTGTCTAAGGATATTGTAGATATGTAATAAACAAGAACATAAGCAGGAATATATTAGCAAACAACCTTGATTTTGTTCATGGCGACCACCTTCTCCTTCAGGAGTTCTGAGGATTTGGCCTGCTCTGCCTCTGCTTTATTCAGCTTTTCCTTCAGACTCTTTATTGTGTTGTCTCTCTCTTCCAAGCCATGTGATGCAGCAGACAGAGTGGCCTTCATGGTCCTGATCTCTTCCCGACGTAAACCTGACTCTGCTTTGGCAGCACTAACTGATTTCTTAGTGGCTTCCAGCTGCTCTTTGAGGCTCTTCTCTTTTTTGAGGAAATTTTCAGTCTCCAAAGTGTGACTCTCTGACTCTTTCCTCATCCTCTCTGTGACATCTTTTAACTCTCCTTCCAAAGCAAAGATCAGGTTAATTTTCTCAGCCAGAATGTTTTCCAGATTAGACTTTATTTCTAAAGTGGAGGAGTGATTCTTCTCAAGAGCTTCTAGAGACTTTTTAAGGTCAGTGTTGGACTGAGTGACCACATCCAGTTCATTCTTGAAGACTGGAAGCTTCTCTGCTGCATCTTTGTTCATGTCAACCTTTTCTTCTAAGGATGAAACCTGCTCCAGGAGGCTGTTGATCTTCTCAGTGTGACCATGCTGGATTACCTTAATAAAACAGATTTTAGGTTAATTGTAAGAAACACCATTCAAAAAATAAGCAGGCAAATAAATTAAACATGATTTCATTTATAATCTCAAAGCTGTTATAGGTAAACATGATAAAATATCTTTAACTAACCAAACAATGTATTTAAAAAAAAGTTAATATTTTACCTCTGCTTCTTTCTTTATATCTTCAACTGCATTTTCCAGCTCGGATTTTTGTTTCTCCACAGAGGATATCTGAACTTCAGCCTCTCTGAGCTGCTTCTCCTTCTCTTCTCTTTGGCTCCGCTGAGTGCTGAGCTCCATTTCTGATAGTTTGAGCTCTTCTGATTTTTTCTCGTACATCTGTCTGAGTTCCTCTTCCTGTTCTGTCATTGTTTTAATTTGTTTCTGCAGCTCTGCTCCTAATTGCTCCTGCACCTTCAGAAACTGCTCCAAGGAACTGATCTAAGAAGAAGAGGAAATCAAACAATGACTAAAAAAGGCAGTAACATCATTACACTAAATAGTCTGGATACAGGTTTTGTTGTTGAGATTAAAAAGTATAACACTTCCCCTTTTATTTTTCCCTTTTTTTTTAAAAACAGAATTATTCTTCTTAAAAAATATTTCCCTTTGCACCAAATATTAAATGTAGGAAAGCAAAAACTACTTAATAAATAACGCCATCTAAATCCTTATAATTGGATTTCATGCAACTAATTCTGAACACAATATCTGCTGGATGGTGGTTTGAGTTCAGACCTATTGAAATGCCAAAGTACCCTTGGGTAAGATAAAGAACCCCAAATCGCTACCAAAGGCAGTCCAACACCTCTCAGTGAAGTCTTGTCCTTGTGTAGTTCACTTGTATTATTTAGTTTCTGAACTTTATTCAAAAACTTTTACTTCAATAAATAAATATACAGGAGTCTATTAAAAAGCCTCCACTGCAGTTTAAGTTAAGCAGACCTGGTTTTTGGTAAGCAGCAGCTCCTGCTGGGTCTCCTGCAGCTGCAGCTTAATGTGCTCAGTCTCCTCAGCCTTTGCTGAAACACTTTCTTCACACTGCTTCAGTAAAGCTGCCTTCTCCTCTGCCAACCTAGATGAAATTACAAATGAAAGACAGAGAGTACACATTCAAACCAAAGCCAGCTGATATTATCTGCAAGTACTGGACAATAAGAGAGGGAATCAGCACATATAAACAACATTTATTTGCTGCGCAGTGTTTTCATGTCTTAATGCAACTAGATTCTATAACAGTGTTGGAAAGTTAATATATCTAGAGAAACATACATATATTCTATACATATTGTTGTCTTTCTCACCATGTATTATTTCTTCTTATAAAAAGCTAGGAACTCTTTATACAAAAACTAGAACAGGTCACAATGTGTCATTCCAAAGTGTCTTTTTGTGACTGTACTCACTGTCCTGCAAACACACAGCTAACAGGGTTGAATTGGCACCTTTAAGGCTCAGTTTCACATTTATGGCACAAAAAAACATTTTTTACAAGAACCATAAAAACAGGGGTTTGTAGCAGAAAGGGCTATCATGTTCAGTTGAAAACAACATTATTGCATAAACAACTCCCACCTGGCATTGTGCTCCTCCTGCTGTGCAGTGGTCTGTGCAAGGCTTTCCCTCAGCTGGCTGATCTCAGCCTGGCCCAGTTCTACCAGCTGCTCTTTGGAGCAGACCAGATCGCAGGCTGCCTTATGCTCATCTTGCAGCTCTGTGTTCATCCTCTCAGCAAGCTCTGCTCGAGTGATTTCCTTCTGCAAGCGTAACTCCAGATCTTTGACCTAGTCGGATTAAAAAAAGAAAAAGGGCATTAGGAAAGCGAGAGGATTCAACAAGTGCTGACTATGAATTTAATTACAAATGTAATACAATAAGAAAAAAAAAATTATGGGTTAGCTGTGTTGTTACCAATCCCAAAATCTGAACATAGTGCAACTCACCAATTTATAGCACATCAGATAATTACAAAAGAGTAGAGAGGTTTGCCATGCTTTTCTATTACCACATTCAAAATTTCATACTTGTTCTTGTAAACATGGAGCCTAAGAATGACCTTTCTTTGGTGGTTGGTGGATGTTCAGCCATGAATTCTTCTAATTATGGTTACTAATGAAATTTACAGAGATATTTTGAAGACTATTAAACAAAAAAAATACTATAAGTCACCTGTTCTTCAAGCTGAGCCACCTGCACTCCTACATTCTCCAGGTCTTTAGTGTGTTTCTGTCCAGCCTCAGACAACTGAGACTGAAGCTCCTTGTACTGATGCTCCTTCTCCTCCAGAACTGTGCACTTGTTGAGGAGTTCTCCCTTCAAGGAATCAATGTGAGCAGACAGACTGGCATTTTCTCCCTCTGCCCATGTGAGCTTATTCTGCAATAATGAAAGAAAATGTATTCAGGGTGAGGGATAATCTACTCATAGACTACTGATCCTGCTTGGATTTCGTACTGCTGTTATGCTAAAATATTGTTCTAAATTTAATATGTTCCGGAAACAGGTCTCTCTTGTAAATGAGACACAGAGTCTCAATGGGACTACCTGTATAAATAAAGGCTAAATAAAAAATAAAATGAAAAAAAAAAAACTTTTGAAAGTTGAAATAATAATAATAGTAAAAATATTAAAAACCGAAATGTTTTAGTGCAGCCCTCAGGGTGACCAAACTAAAGGGTTATTAAAGCGACCAATGATCAGTTTAATACATAATCATGATATATTTTGAGATTCTGACACTAATTAGTCAAACTTTCTCATTTTCAGTATAAATAAGAGTATAGAAACCACTATTCCTTACCTTAAGTTCATCATTAGCCTCGGTCAATGAGCTAAGACTGCTCTCCAAGTTGCTAATTTTATCTGTGAGCTTCTTTTGCACCTCTTCAGTTTCATTAATTAAGGTCTCCTTCTTCTTCTTCCAGTCCAGCAGGGTTTGATGTTCTTGTTTTAGCTCCTTACATTCATTCTGGCTCGCAGCGAGATTGAATTTCAACTCTTGGCTCTCCTTCTCTAGCACCATCAACCTGTTGCTCAGCCTCTCCGTCTCTTGTTTCTGCTTTTGGAGTTCATTCTGAGATCTACAGTGAAAATAAGTATTTACAATTAGTGGAAAGCAAATTAAATAACAGATAATTTAATCTCCTTACTCCACAATTTTTTCTTTTTTTTTCTGCAAGTAAAAATTAGGATTACCTGTCATTTCTGGTCTCTGCATCACAGAGTGTTTTCTTTAAGTTTTCCAGCTCACGTGTTGAAGCCTGAGTTTGCTGCTCCAGTTTAGACTGAAGTTTCTTCAGCTCCTCTGCCTGCCCTTCTGATTTTGCTAAAGACACAAAAGTCAAATCCGTTTATTGTTAAGATACCCTCAACTTAAGTCTCAAAACTAAATTGTAACTCTGCCATTCCTAAAAGAAATTTACCTTGTATTTTTATTTATGCATTTTCATTCCTATTTTTAGCACTTTGGTCAGTGGTTGCTGTTTTTAAAGTACATTATAAATAAAATTGGCTTGGCTTGACTACCTTTGAGATCATCTAATAGTTCCTGGGTACGTTTGAGGCTCTGGTCTGAACTCTTCTTCTCTTCTTCCAGCCGAGACAGGTGTCTGCTGCTCTGGTCCAACTGGACAGTGATGCTGTTCTTCTCTTTCTGCAGCTCCTGGAGGGATGAAGAGATGAGATGAATTAATAGGTTACAATGTTCATACACGCACTAAAAGCAAAACCGCAAGCACACTATTGGGTTGTCAATTCACCATTACAACAGATTTTCAACTCACTTCCGTTTTCTTGCGGAGGTCCTGCTCTTTATTCTGGCAGGCCTGAAGGCTTTGCTCTGATCTGAGCAGCTTCTGTTTCTGCTCCTCCATCTCTTTCTCCATCTGCTTCTTCTGGGAGCACATCTAGAAAGGAGTAGGTGTGATACAAATTCAGGTCTAGGTCAGTGTGTCATGGCCTTGGACACAGCCTACAATAAAGTTTGTTCTCTCATATTCGCACACTTGGTCTTTGTACCAGAATATTACAATTACATACCAAAGAGGTACACACAGGTTATTAGAGTTGAAAAGCAAATTTTCCATTACACACACTAGCTTAGTTTAGTTCATATCCTTTATTGTTGAATATAATCTAAAGTTCCACCTTTTGAAACCTCAGTTAAAAAGACAAATTTTATAAATGCATGATATTCCCAAAGTCAGGAGTACTAATTTCACACTGCTCATGCTTGTATAAAGATGGTGATTAGGTTTCTTACCTACAAAATAACCAAGAACAAATGCTTTAAGCCTTTATCAAATCTCATCATCACTTGACAGTAAAATCTATTAAAATAGTTCATGTTGAATATTCCAAACATTTCACTACATTTTAAACTGCTGTCTGTCACCACAAATAAAGGGTTCAGTGACTTCTCAGTGGTTGCTGTTTTTAAAGTGCATGTCTGGAGTCAGCGAATTTAGAGTAGATATAGGAAGTGTAGGCAATTGCAGTGATGTTACAAATCTACCTTCTCCATGTCAGCGTGCAGTACATTGAAGTCTTTTTTGGCTTGTTGGATGTCTTGGGTCATCTTGGTTCTGGTCTGGTTCAGCTGCTGATCCAAAGCATGATGGGAACTCTGCAGCTGGGCAAGTTCCTACACAAAATATAACAGGTAGAAATCCAGTTCATAAAACAAATTAAAAAACTGCAGTGTTATTACAAATCTTAAAATTTAAATATTTTCCATTGCTGCACCTTCTGACTGTCTCTCTCTTGGTCCTTGAGTTTCTGCTCCAGGGCCCGTCTGCAGCTTTCAGCATTGTGCCTCTGACAACTCATCTCCTCTGTGACTTGTTTCAGTTTCTGCTCAACTGATGAATACTAAGAACAACCCACAACATACAACGTTGGACATCTCTGCTAGTTGTTTATTTGTGTCCTTCACCTTTAAGCAGAATAAAGTAATGTGTCCTACCTTGGACTCAGCCTGCTGGTGTCGGTCTGTGGCCTGACTCAGTTCATGCCTGGTCTTTACCAAGTCTCTGTCCCGTTCGCTGAGGTCTTTGCGAGTCTGGTTCAGTTGAGTTTGAAGTTCCTGCAGTTTGGACGTTTGGTTACGAATTTCCTTCTCCTGATTGGCCAGGTTCCTCTCTAGTTCTGATACACGGCTACGGAGCTCTGATATAGGAACAGAAAAATGTGTAAAACAAACGGTTACATAATATTTCACTAATGGAACACTGAACACTACCCAACATAATAATTACAAACTACATTGTAACAATCTACCTTGGTTGAGAGTCTTTAGCTGCTCCATCTGCTGGGAGGGTCCACTGGGACTTGGTGGTGCTCTGGAAGAGCTCATCCGCTGGCTGGGTTTGATTGGCGTCTCTTCATGGGCATCCCACAGGGATGTTCCTCGCCTCTTTAGAGGTGTTTCCATAATGTCCTGAGACTGGCGGCGGTGGGCTGAATCCTGCTGTTGCCACGGAAAAATTGAAGAGCCAGCCTGACGGGCAGCAATATCCTTGTGGCTTACACCGACTGAAGACTGATTCAACAGCTAGAAAAGAAGAGACTCATTAAAACCACTAAGAAATATATCCCCATAATAATAATTTTTAAAAAAGTACCACATAGCAAAGCAAAATACATCCGGTGCACCATATTAACCATATTAACTGTTACATGTCACATAAAACAACAAAGATTTAATAATGATGTAACTTTGACTTTTGACCTTGACTTCCAAGAGTTGATCTCTGCATCTCATATGGAGAATATTCATGCAAAGTTTCATCAAAATCCTTCAAATCATTTCTTAGAAATGAAGTGGGCATGGAAACAAACAAAAACAAAGATTTAACCACATAACCTTGACCCCAGTGACCCCATAGACAATCCCAACCTTGCTTTGGTCATAAGCCACCGACATTAGCCGCCTTCCTGCCTTGCATGATCACGTCTCGTCTTCTGACGGTCCGTATAATAAAATTAAATACAAATACAGCACTTACTTTGACCTGCAATACTCTGAGTTCAGTCTCCAGTCTTTTCTTTTCTTCTACCTCTTGGCTGTATTTCTCCTGTAGCTCCTCCAGTCTATTATCTATGAAAGCCAGACACAGTTTACAATCCATTGTAAACTTATTCAGTCATTTAGAAAACACTGGCTCATTAGCAGATGCAGCAGACAAAAAATTAAGTTTGCATGCAAACACTAATTCTATACATGTTTACAAAGACAGAGACAGACTAAAAATAACAGCAATACCCAGACACATGAACATAGAAATAAAATAAGTGAGAAAAGATGAAAGAGAGGGAGTGTTCAGGGTCAGCAAATCTAATTTTTATTGCTTAAAAATAAATAAAGAATACAATGAACTGCAGAGTCACTGCAAATTAAAATACCCTGCTGTCTGTAGGCTGAGATGGGTGCTGGTGTCTGAAAACTCTTCTGTGGCGTGGCATAGGTCTGCATCTCAGAAGAGGATGATGACAGCAAGGAAGAGCCAGCAGGTTGGGAACGATCCAGTTCATTTTTGTACCTGAGAAGATTTGAAATCCTGTCACCGAGGGCTTAAAAAAAAAAAATCACTGAATTATGTGAGCTAGTTTTACAAATCCACCCACCCTAATTTCATTCAAACAACAGCAAAGATGAAGATTTAACTGAACTCACTTCTTGAGCTCCTGTTCAAGTCGTTCAATTGTTTTTCTGCAGGAGTTAAGCTGACCTTCCAGGTAGCTCACCTAGGTTTAGGAAGACAATTCAAGGACTTTAATGTGTTAATTTCGATTAATTAATTACAAAGATTTTAACGCGTTAAAAATTTTATCGCAAATAATCACATTTTTTTTAAAAGTTCGGAGCTGGAACCGTTTGATTCACTTGTATTAGCACGCCTGTAAATCTGACGCACATCAACAGCAACGCATCCGCAAACAACAACAATGTGCGATAAAGCCGCTGAGGGACAACTTTAGCTTTAAAAAACGTTCTGATGGGACTTTCGAAAAGACTACTGTTGTATACAGTAGTTGAAGCTACAAATCTAGGAGGAAACCGGAGTACCCGGTTCGATTCCACCTTGGCCTCTCTGTGTGTGGAGTTTGCACGTTCTCCCTGTGTCTGCGTGAGTTTCCTTCCACATGTTCAAACACATGGGCTTAATGGGTTTAGTAACAATTAAAAAAAAACACTTCAAAAAGTAAATAATAAACAGGTTTGTTGTTAAGCATATACATCTATTCATTCAAAATTTTTGTAGCAAAAGGATTTTTTAATTTAATTTTTTGATAATTTGCAAATAATTAATTACAGACCCTGTAATTAACTCGATTTATTTTATTCAAGTCCTGGCCCTAATAAAACGAGTTTTCTTTATCTATTTAATGCGTGTGAGCATGTTGTTTGGGTTCCATTTATGCATCAACATAATCCCAAACAAATAAATAAAAAACAAAAAACAAATAATTGTAAAATAAACTGCCATGTCTATTTTTTTTTTCTCCAGAACTAATGTGTTCAGTAATAAAAAGTTTCTTGACCACACTGTGTCCCTATGATGACTTTGTTGTTGGTGTTTTTGGTACAAATTTCAAACACGTGAGAATTGGCTATTAACTAATACCTTTCTGTGTTACTGCTAAATACATTTAAATCTATACAGGTTTACACTGCTGTAACCAAATGCTTCTTTCATCAGAAACTGACCTGCTGCTCTTTAACTCCGAGTTCATGTGCAACCTTTTGCCGAGTTTTCTCCAGAGAGTCACATGACTCTACTAAAGACTGGTTGTCTCTCTTCAAAGCGGATATCTCTGTACGTTCACTGTCCACCTGGAAAAATAGCCACACAAACTTATTTCAAATATTTTGACTGGGTATCTTTTCAGGGATATATGTCTCAGTACAGTTATTTTTTTTTGCACAAAAACACATGCAGGCAATTCTAATAAATGCTGACCTTTTGTTTCTGTTTTTGGAGTGCAGCTTCTAAGGAGTCCAGTTGAAACTGCTTCTGTGTCTTCTCCTTCTTCAGTTTGTCCAGCTGGACTTCCAGCTCCTGGATCTTCTGCAGGGCTTTCGCTGGAAGGCCATCCTTCCACTCTTCCACCGCCCAGCTCATGGTTTAACCGGGCTAAAACATAGATCCATTTAAATAACAATAATCAGCTGGTGAACAGCTGATAATTAAGCCTAATTTAAACAAAGCAGTTTTAGGGAATCAAGGACTCATACCAACCTTACTGACTGACAGTGACTAATGATCTGTTGTGTCACATCTAGCCAAAGTGGCTACATATGTTTTCCAATAATTATTTATGTTTCCTTGGTATTAATAATAGTAATAAACAAAAACAAAAACATCAGCTTCGACAACAGTAAAACTATAAATTTAAACATTGGCTCTAGCACAGAAATTCACTCCATGCGTTATTATGCAGACAGTATAATAAAACATGTTTTTACCTAGTGTGAAAGGACTGGGTTCGTATGAGGCTAAAGTCCCTTCAACGCTGCCTTCCTCTGACGCTGACAGTTTAATTACGGATCATTAAACACAACTAAGTATAGTTAAACCTATATTTTATAACGACAAATAACTATTAGTAGGTACAACGGTGGAAAGAAAATTTACAGCTCAATGACTGATTATCTGGCCTGCCTGGCTTTAATACAGAAAGAGCAGGCTTTCGTTTAACGTTAAAGATTAGCTAGCTGGAAGCTATCTCAACACAGATAATGATGCCAAGTTAAATTACCGAATACAGCTTTTAAAATCGCATTTGAAACCAAGTTAATTAACAGTGGGATAGTAACACAATATAGCTTATATTTTCTGTTTAACATTAGCTTTCTGTAGAATATAGTTTTCAGCAAATATGACAGCAAGCACGTCGCCGATATTTTTTACTTAATCGTAAATTATTCAAAAAGGGGCTAAAATTACGGAAGATGCTGTATTCAGTGACACTTGCGCTAACCTTAACTCGACGTTGAAATTAATAATTAAATAGTAAAGACTGAAAAAGGTTACTTACTTTGGGCGCGATGCTCCTTTATCAAACTCTACTGTTTGGGGCGTCCTTGTTGAAAAATTCAAATTTCACCGGAGGAAACCACAGGCTGCGCAGCTCCATGCCTATTGGCTAGCTAGTGCGACGTCAGCCACAAGACGAGCACGATTGGTTCACTGCTGTTTGACTCCACAGTGTCACGAAGCGCAGGTTCCACTCCCGTCTGAACCACACTGAAGAATCAGTGCAAGCAACTTGTAACATAGCTTTTTACTTTTGGTGTAAAGAATAATAAAAGATCAATTTAAGACTATAAAATCTTCCTGCTATGGGTCCATTTTATGTATTTAGCACTTTAATTGCACGTTGCAAGTTCAATTTGTATAAT
>VUQJ01044728.1:14344-28074 GCA_015108635.1 Andinoacara biseriatus | reverse complement strand
CATTAGTTCTGTGAAGAGCTCTGTTAAAGGAAAACAAGTTACATATTGCTCATCATTTTGTGCAGGTAATTTCCCATTGAGATAAAGGGAAGATCCACAATGACTGTAGTTTATCACACCTGATCACTTCAAAGCTGCAAATCTTCTCTTGTTCCTCTCCTGCCTTAGAGAATTGTCATTATAATGCTACATGAGCCTTTAACCATGTCCTTGTCCTTGTATAATATTAGTTGCCTTGCTTGCAGCCCAGGTGTATGAAGAGCTGGAGACCGGGGGAGCTTTTGAAGACGGCAATATTGCTCGCAGTAATCTCTTTCTTTCTGTTCATGATGCCATTCTGTTTGCTCAGCAGACCTCGGGAGAGAGGCGAGTCTCCGCGAAGGTAGGTAGGCCTCACTGCATAAAAATAACCTTATCAGACAGATCCTTTTCACAACATCACATACAATCACATGCTGTTTAAACCCTCTAAGGTTAGGGATATGGGGACAGATTAAACAGAGGAGGAAAAATACATTTATTTTCAAAGTGAAAAATTCCGCTTCTCTGCGCAGCTTTTGTCACCTTATCTGGTTCTGCGAAGGCAAACAGAAATATCACAGGGTTTTGTGACACAGTAAGTGCCACAACAAACAAAGCTGTACTTTACACCAAGGTCATGGTGCATATTGTGTGCTCTGCATCTGATTTAGTCTCTTTTATTCTGCCTAATTTTTCTCACTGTCACACGAGCTAGGGCAGCCTTCAATAATCTAACACGACAAACGGACACATCATGAATTATTATAAAAAGTGGAAACGTTTTCAGTAATTTTCAGTTCAGATGAGTCACAAAACAGTTTATCCGGAGCCATTATAAAATGGGAAATAAAATAGCTCCCTAAAAAGTGGTGGTTACTGATAGAGCTACACTGTACTGTACACTGCAGGTCTCTACAGACTGTAAGCAGTAATGCGACACTCTTTGAAAAGCACTAACTGCTTACACATGGTTAGAGCAGACTGCATTGCACTGCCACTGTCTTGCTGCAGATTGTTACAGTATTAATAGAATCACATTGTGCATAAGCCTGTTTAACTAAATATGTGAACTGACTTTGTTGGCTGCAGGCCCAGGAGGCAAAGCAGGGACTTGGTTTTAACTTTAATGAGGAGAAGGATCTGGAACAGGTACATTTGTATGCACAGCCTGATACAAAATGACAGTTTCGCCTACTTCTTATTAGTCATGAAGCCAATATTCCCAGTCTAAGACCAACTTTACTTTTGCAGGAAATGTTTTGAAGTGAACACGACCAGAAGAAACTGAAGATACTGCCAATAATCTTGAATTATTTTTTTTTTTTTTTACTGCAATTTATGAAACGCATTCTTGCCAAAATCCATCTTCTGCTTAAGCTTCCATGTTTAATTATACGATCTAAAATGATCTAAATAAAAATGTTTTACTTTGAGGTCGGGGGCAGCGATCAGTACTTTACATCACTGACGAGGGGGTGGCGCATTCTAGCCCAAGAGACCCCAAGAACAAGCAAGTGCTGAGCAGATAATGAAGGGAACTCTGGGGCTCAGTTTGCCTACCTTTCACAATAACTGAGGAGCAAACTGCTGACTGTGCAGTCATACAGAAGTGCTCCTGTAATTAAATGAGAGTGTGCATGGCCACAGCTGTGAGGTACAACTAGTTGAGCAGTCTGCCTAAGCCCCTGTGGAGGTAAGGCACTGCAAAAGGCTAAACACAAGTGAAAGGAAGATTACATAGTATCAGCAGTTTCATGACTTTGTTGTTGCAAACTCTGCTAAGCACCAGAGTCTTCATAATTGTCCATAAGGTAGAATTGAGCTGCAGCAACCAAATAACAGTCCTAATTGTTGCCACTTGTGCTAGTATAAGCTGTAAGAAAGAGAAATATGTGGGCCAGATAACTTGTGTTTGTGTAGCAGGTGCTTAAAGGCCTGTGGTGTCTAGTCTAGCAGCAGGCTGTCAGTGGTGTTGGTATGCCTGTGATGCATGAATGGATTTATAAAGCTATTAAGAAATCATCCTAAGGTATTCTGGCACACATCTGCTCCTCTGCTCCCCTTCGTCTCTGCAGCAAATTGGCACCACAAGTGATTACAAGGTTTCTATGGCCATCAGCTTTAATTTGGAGCCTTGGGAAAGTCTTTCATCGCTTAATGCATGTAAGTGTGTGTGTGTGTGTGTGTTTGTGTTTAATTCATCACCTGCAGCTTATACTTGTCTGTCTTCTCTCCCTCATTGTTTTCAGGCTGCCCGTGTGGACGTAATTTGATTTAAATTAGAGAGATATTTTGATTGAAATAATTAGATTGACTATTGTTTGACGCATGGTTATGAGCCATGATTGTCCTACTTTCCTTCACTATAAGTGTACACTGTATAAGACAACACAATTTGACAATTTTCTGTCCATTTTGCAGTTGCAAGCTGCATTTTAGCTTCAAATCATTATAGAAACAGTGAGTCTACATGCCTACAAATGACCCACAATATTCATTTACTGTATTTTTGTACTAATTATCAACCGGTACAGCAGTTTTTGTTATACACACTACATTTGCTTGTCTGCCTTTACACGCATATGAACTTGAGTGACATCCTAATCTTAATTCATTGGGCTCAACATGATGTCGGCCCACCCTTTGCAGCTATAACAGCTTCAACTCTTCTGGGAAGGCTTTCCACAATGTTTAGGAGTGTGTTTACGGGAATTTTTGACCATTCTTCCAGAAGCACATCTGTGAGGTCAGAAGGTCTGGCTCACAGTCTCTGCTCTAATTCATCTCAAAGGTGTTCTCTCAGGCTGAGGTTAGGACTCTGTGCAGGCCCGTCCAGTTCTTCCACACCAAAGTTGCTCATCCATGTCTTTGTGCACTGGTGTGCAGTCATGTTGGAGCAGGAAGGGCCCATCCCCAAACTGTTCCCACAAAGTTGGGAGCATCAAATTGTCCTAAATGTCTTGGAATGCTGAAGCATTAGGAGTTCCTTTCACTGGAACAAAGGGGCCAAGCCCAACTCCTAAAAACACCCCCACACCATAATCCCCCCCTCCACCAAACTTTACACTTGGAACCGTGCAGTCACACACACATTGTTCTCCTGGCAACCATCAAACCCAGACTCGTGCATCAGATTGCCAGACAGAGAAGCGTGATTGATCCCTCCAGAGAACACGCCTCCACTGTGGCGTGCTTTACACCACTGCAGCTGACACATTGCTTTGCACTTGGTGATGTAAGATGCGGTTGCAGCTGCAGAAAGTTGGTGACCTCTGCACACGATGCTCCTCAGCATCTGCTGATCCCACTCTGTGATTTTACATGCCCTACCACTTGGTGGCTGAGTTGCTGTCGTTCCCAGTGGCTTCCAGCTTGTTATAATACCACTAACAGCTGCCTGTGGAATATTTAGTAGTGAGGAAATTTCATGACTGGACTTGTTGCACAGGTGGGACCCCATCACGGTACCACACTGGACTGAGAGCGACCTATTCGATCACAAATGTTTGTAGGGGTTGTTTTTATACACCTGTGACCACAGAAGTGACCGGAACGCTTGAATTCAGTGGATGAACACATGACTGAAACACCTGATTTGGATGGATGAGTGAATACTTTTGGCAATACAGTTTAAATGCAGGGACAAAAAGTTTGTAGTTGTGTCAGTACTAATAATACACTCTAAGATCAGATGAGTTGCACTTTATGAGGGTGTTTTGATTTGTTGTGAGGTTTTACTTGTCAGCACGCATAAAACGCTGCAGTTAGATCAACATTAATTGGACACATACTGTATTGTTTCCTTAAATATGCTGATTTAATACTGATTGCTTCCCTACCGCAAGAACAATACTCACAGAATATTGCAAAGGAAATTCATTTACAGTTAGGATGTCCTGCATCAGATCAGATTTTCTTCTTCTTTTTAATTTATTATGCAAATTCAACAATAGCTTTTGGACGATTTCTGTTTTCAATCTAAGCCTTTTGATGCGGTGACATGTAATTACTCCTTATCGCTGAAGCTATAGGTAGAAAAATCCCAACCTTTCTGGAGGTCAAATGATGATTACATTGAACTATGAAATACTTCCAGCTAAATCCCATTTTTAAATGAGGTGCTGTTATAATGGACTAGCTTCTTAATCCTGTAATAGCAAGTTCACATAAAAATTAATTTTACACCCCTTGCACATTCATTGACCATGATGGTTTAATTAACAAGGTTCCTTTTAGAAATTTGAGACCAAGAGATTTATGTATTAAATTTGTTTACACGCCCAGTGGTTTCATACTATTGAGACTAATTGCAGGGTGTCAGAGAGTATCTTCTCACTGAGTTATGGGACCTTGTCATTTAGCGCTGGCCTGCTTTTATGAAGAGTCTTCCCTGCGAAAATATTTTGCTCTGACCTTTTCCGAATCGAGATTTAAAATTGAAATGCTTGGATAAAGACCCAGGAAGCCAATGACGATTGCTCAAATTGGCTGTGGGTTAGTAATTCTCATCTGAGGAAACGAGGATGACTGCGTCTCAATAGCATCTGTAAATAAATTCTTAAAATAATTGTTGTTTGACATTGATCGAGTGACAGCAGTTGGTGTTTTGCACATGCATTTTACAGGCCTGTGTTTGGGGATCTGTTCTGCGTCATTAACAAACCAGTTTTAAGCTCGGGCATCATAAATCTTAATTGTGTAACGTCAGCAAATTGTCTTTGGACAGGGTTTGTTTCCAGAGTTGCAAAGAGCAAATGTGACCACTGATATCTGGTATTAATTAATGCCGCCTATTGTCTCATTCCAGTAGTTCAGCAGCAATTAAAGGCACCAACAATGGAACGTTCTCTTGTGATTAATTAAGGCATAAAATTATTGAGTCTGCGTGTCTAACCGGAGGACGGTTAATTATTTATAGTTGAATTAAGCCGCAACCCCATGTCTGATTGAAAATGCTGCTCAACCTGCTTGCCATTTTTGTTTTCCTCTTATATCAGCTCGTAGATGCGCTGAATTATTTCATGGCGCGCCACCATTATTGCATTAAAAGCGATCATGGTGTTAATTATTTCAAAAGGCGCCGACCTTTACGAAATGACTTCAGCTGCAAATAGCGGCGAATGAAACGGATTCTGTCAAAAAGCTCAGTTTTGTGTTTTTAATAACGAAATGATTTTAAATTTCAGTATCATAAAGCAAACCTGAACCAAGGAGACAAAGTTTTATAGAGACACACGTTTTGCAGCTATTGTGTTGGGGAGAGGTGAGGTGTTTTATCATCCTATCAGCACATTAAACAGAGTGACAGGTGCTGTTTGCGTTGCTGTCTCTTATTAGATAAAAACAACAAAAAAACAAAACAGAACAAAACAACAAGGAAGTGATGACTATAGATACTAGCTCCTTGCTGAGCCCTTCAGTATCAGTGGGGAAATTAGACAAGACAATGCAAAACAGCACAGTGTGGTGCAATGCTGGGGGAACTCATTAGAACACTACAGCATGGGAAAAAGCCACATGATGCTTTGCAGCATGTCATCAGGGGTGTTGTGAGTGTTATTACACAATGATAATTTGATAGCTGGTGTACAATTATTTCATTTGCTCTGAGAATCACACGCTAATCTCGCAGCCCAGTTTAGAAGATCTCCATCAACGCTGACGGAGCGCCTGCATGTTCAGACTTCCAGAGCTGAACTGTGCTAAGTGCCGCCCAGCAGACAACCTGACTTACGAGACAAACGCCGGGAATAACCGAGCGCCCCCACAATGTCTGTCACACGGAGTACGCTGAGACCATTAACCGCACAAGCATTAGCGAAATTGCCACTCGCCTCAGCCGCATAATATAGCAGAATCATTAACACAAACATTTGCATATTAGCGTCCCAGTGAGTTCTGCATGAAAGCAATCCATAAAAGTTTCCATAAAAGCTGAAAATAAAGGGGGGAAGGCAGAAAAAAAATGTTTTAATATCAGACCAGTTTGGCTAGCTTTCTTTATGCCTGATATCTCATGGGTAAATCTGCCTTTCTGCGCCGTGCGAGGAGGAGGAAACACACCTGTCAGAGACCCACAGGAGAAAAATCTGCTGCTCTCAATAAGAAGACAAGCCAAGCAGCAGTTACTGCAAAAGCCTTTATTACCACGTTACCGTAAATTTGCTCTTACTTCCCTCTCGATCGTTCCTTACCGTGTTTTTGGCGGGAACTTAACCAAGCAAATTTATACAAATTAGAACTACATTTAATTACATGCTTCTGCTTTCCTCGCCGTGCTGTGAAGTAGAAACATCCAGATATTATTTGTGTTTCACTTTTATTTCTCTTTAAATCTGATAAAAAAAACCATAAAAGAATTATATAAACAAGATTTATAGTGGAAGTTTCTTTTGTTACCAAACACATCACAGCTTCGGCCATTTACTATGTTTAGACGTAGGAGGCCTGTCATTGTGACAGCAGTACACGGCGCTGCTTTAGTGATTCAATGTGCCTGACTCACTAAAACTCTAACTACACCACATTAGAACCATCTGCTCGTCTCTCTCTCGCATTTTATTGGACTACAACTGCAGATCCTGAGGGCGAAGCTGCTTTTCTATGGCTGCTCTCGGCATTAAAGCGATAAACACACAATATACAATCTCACTTTAAAGCAATAAATGACAATATTCATTAGTTACTACGTTTATAACATGGAAATTTTTTCTAGCCATTAAAAAAATGTTCATAAGTCGAGTTCCATTCACGAATGCAATCAAATGATGATCATGTTGATTGCTGTAATGACATGTCATAACCACAGGATGGCACTGTGGCTATATGGGTGAACCCACAAAAACTCTCCTGTCTGATGAGCACTAAAAAAAAACTTTGCAGAAGTCTCAGATCCCCCCCCCCCGAAGGAAACCATGAAAGACAAAGTTGTGAAAGCTGAAGCCGAGGCGATTAAAAAAAGTATGACTTTAAAAGAGCTGGTGTTGTGATCTTGTTTCCTGTGATCCATATATATTGAGCAAAGGCAGAGTGATGGTTGAGTAGGGACTGCAGCACCTCAGTGGCCCTGCAGATGAATGAAGATGCAAATGGAGGGAGGGGGAAGTTAAAGCCTTTAGTGACACTAAGCACACCCCAGAGGCCCTGGTGCAGAACGCTCAGCCTCAGCACATCAAGGACGCAGGCCTCTGTCTGAGCATCCCCTTGGCACGCATTACATCCAGTCCATCTACATTTTCATCCAGACAAACACTTGACTCCTTATGCTGAGCTGAGCCAATGACAAGAGACAGATGTGTCCTCCTCAGAGAATCCAGTTTGATAAGCTGCTGCTCTGCAAACTATTAAATAAGCCAAAGAAGCTGCAGGAATAATAATAATAATTTAAAAAAGCGTTCTGTTTTACATGAGAATGGATGTGGCTGGAAACCGTACTTTCAGACACTGGCATCGTCTTGGCTCCAAATGTCAATTTCATGTCAGATTATTTCTTCGTTCATCCATGCTATCTGTGATTGCTCCATCTTTTGCATGAGAATGGCTCGAAATGAAGGTTGGCCCATTCTTCGGATCTCTGCAAATGACGTGCATCTTTAAAGGACGGGGTTGAATGCGATCACATGATCAGACTTTGCTTCACAGAATATAAAACTGTGCACCAGGCTGCATATCTTTTATAGTTATGAAGTTTGCCTCAACAAGATCATGGCGTGCTCATAGCTTTCTTTATCAACTAAGAGAAGCTTTCTGGTGGGACCTTCTCTATGCTAAGGAGTGTCACAGCTATGATGCAGGCCCCATGTGGCATGCTGTTTCTGTGAGTCATTCAGGCATACAGAACTCTGGCTTTCCTCTCCACTGGTTACAGAAATATGGGTGAGCCCACAGCAGGTGAACCTGTCATAGTCAGCACCTGCAAGATCCTAACAGCCAGCAGGGGAACACTGAAGGACAGAGGAAGTTTTGTCATGAAGAATTCTGCTGTGCCGCCTGGGAAGCTCAGCGATGAAGGTGAAACACAATGTTGTCTAAAGACACATGGCGAGAAAGACAAACTGTTACAAAACGTCATCGCTGTATGCTTCAGATTTAAGGCTACATGCCAGCAATGCAATGCATCTTCAAAACCCAATTCAAGGAGCGTGAATTGCTTTATGCGTTTGAATATTCAGACAAAATGAAATTTAAAGGGAAAAATCGGAATGTTCTAAGATTATTGGCCCGTACTTCGGCAACGAGTTCAAACTCAAATCCATACTCGTTTCGACTTTTAGCGCTTTGCTCGCACAGTTCTGCTTGGCACTATAATTTGTTTAAATGTTGATTTATGAACTAATAGTCGGTAATTGCTGCTTAGTGCCACTGTTAATCCAAGCTGTCTGCCTCCTGAAGCACATTAGGCCAGATTTGTGTAATGAAGTAATTAGTTCAATTATGACGAAGAAAGTAGTGTAAGAGTAAGCAACAAGAAGCTAGAAAGTACTCCAGCGCTGTGAGCTTGTTTTCTCTATGAAATTGTTTGTCTCAGCAGAGTAAGTTTAAAAAACAAACAAACAAACAAACAGCGTGAGCAAATGCTTTTCTCAATTAAAGCTTGCACATGTCAACAAAGTAAATTTGAAATTAGACATTTTTATTTTGTTAGGTTTCCAGCTCTGGACTGACTGTAGCGTCTCGTTTATCAAGTTATTTCAGCTTGTTAAGAGTCCTTCCCACTTTACACCTTCAAAAAAATATAGCCCTGTGTTTTCAGTTTGGCTTTGTCACCCGCCACAAGCTGCCATCACAACCAAGAGTGCTCTATTGTCTGCTAGCATTGTCATTGTTATTAGTCTTTTGGATTGCCTGTGGAGGTATCGGCAGGCTCCGGGGGAGCAGGCGCCAGGCTGGATAATTAGTTGTTCTTCGATGCCAGACGGGCACGTTGCCGTCACTTGGAGGGGAAATGGAAAGTGGCATCACTATCACAGTAACACCGGAACAACCTTTGGTGTGAGGGCTGGGTTCCAGCGCATCTGTCACAGTACCAGTCGTCTACCCACTGGCAAGACAATAACACTTACCGGTCTAGCAATGCACAGCATGGATAATTATTTTATCTCCAACAACATTATACTTGTCAGATTTGTCATAATTAACAGAGGTGATTTAGAATCGATGTTCAGTTTCTGGACTGGCTCTGGTGCTCAGCGTGCACAAAGATATGACTGTTTTAGCCATATTTAGGACTTACCGGAACAGCAAAACCAAAAAGGACCAAATGATCAGATATGTTCAGCCTTTATTTTTGTGCACTTACACAAGTTTAATAACTTTGTGATCAAAACACGTTTTACAGCTGCAGCTCCTGGTGGAATGGCAGTTCTGCGGCCTTCTAAGACAAATGTGCAGAGCGATGAAAGACGCGGCTGCGAGGAAGGGGCCTCCGAAGCCCAGAAGAAGACCGTACAATAGCAGCAGAGCTGCATCCAAAGGCCCCTTCTGGTGCAGCGGGACACGAGCCCGCTCCGCAATCACATCCGGGTCACGCCGTGTCAGATCGCCAGCTAACACACACACACACACACACAGGACAGACACACTTACCATCTCAAAGGATTATGGGAGCATTTTTGTCAAGTTTTGACTTGAACGAAACACCCGGGAGACTGAAGAAATAGACAGGTGATAATTACATTTTGGAATTTGTAATTGTCCTGGGAAATATTCCCTGTATAGCGAGAGTGTTGATACTGAGACGTAATGAGTTGGAAGCGTGCCCGCGACCACCAAATCTAATCTGTCATCTCATCGAAACACTTAATAGATTCAGGGTTCAGTGAAACGTTATACCATTTGTCATTCATGCAGTCTCCAGAGGTATGACCCAAAAATCTCCTTTGGACATCACTTGTCACATTATCTTGGCTTAGCATGGACACATTATGCTAACTTCTCCATCACTGTTTCTGTTTCACGACGTTTACCGAACGAAAGTGACTCATTTAAGCTTCGGGATAAGCGGTCATACCCGTTTTTTCTCTGACCCTCTGGTGACCATGCTGGTGGCCTTTTGTGTCTGACGGGAAGTTTAAAGAGCTGACATATTTGTGATAATCTTCAACGAAGCGCTTCATGTTCAAAGCTTTGTCCTGGTTGATGTTCTTCCCTATTTCTGCGAAGACAAAATAAGAGGATGGATCCATTAGTTCCCCAAAATCTTAAAAGATTAAATGTTTTTACATAGCCTATGAAAGGTTGCAAAATTGGATTTAATTGTTGTTGTTGGTTTTTTCAGAATTAATTCTAGCAGGAGAGCTCCTGCTGTCCTTCAGAATAAACTAAAACGAATCTCTCAAGTTTGGACGTATGAGTAGATCTCTTCAGAAATGCAATCAAGTGTAAGATAATTGCTACATTTTGCATACAGGCTTCCCCCCCCCCAAACTCCAGCTCATCTCTTCCTTTCCTTGTCTTTTTTTTTTCACTCCAAAGCTGCTGATGAAAGGAGCAGATGGTTTGTTCTGTGGCTGGTGTCAGCTCCACTGAGTCCTCTGTCAGATCATTTACACCTCCTTCTATCCAACGCCACTCGGCTGTGGAGTTGTGTGCACACTGGACTGCAACACATGCCAAAGATTGGCAGTGTGCAAAATATGCCACTTTTGAAGTTCCAATTAAAATAAATCTCAGAGTAATGAAGCAATTATACACTGTTGTTAAAATCTTGAGGAGGCCTTCTTGACCGAAATAAACCAATTTTGAAAATACACCGCCACGTACCCAAATGAGGCTTTGTTCTAATTTCCTTTTGTCAAGGGACATGCTGTGATGTCTGCTCACAGGGATTTGTTCCCATCAACAACACTGCACTGCGCATAAAAATGTCAGCCATTTTAATTTGAAAACCATTATATTAGTAGCGCAACACAATTGTTCTGTTTAAAAAGAAATTATTCAATGCTACGGGAGGCATGTATTCTCACCAATGGCGATGTCTGTTCTGCCGATGTGCTGCAAGGCACGTGAAAGCCTGTCATAGTCGATTTTCTCGCCGTACCTCAGCAGCCAGTCTTTCAGGGCCGTGTGGCACTGGGCTTCATTATCTAGTAAACACAAAACATATGGCCCTTGGAAAGAGTTGTCTCTGACAGTCAGTTTGTTGCCAGAAACTCTCTAAGCTGAGCTGGATGTGTGAGAGACAGACAGGTCTCAAGGTGGGCTTTTTCTTTATTCCTACTTTAATATAGCTCATAGTGTTCTTTTTCTCTGCCACTAAAAAAGTAAACTTTGCATAATTTGCTCTGACTTTTTTTTTTGTGCATTGAAATGAAAAGTCACCAAACTTCATTTTTAATGCATAAATTAAAAGCTTATGATTTTTTTTTTTTTTTGTGTGTGTGTTGCTCTAGTTCTCAAACGGAGATGCTTAACTCACCTGAAGCAGAAGAAGTGTCTCTCTTGGCCCGAGGATTCAGACCTAGTTGATTTTTTTCTGGTGAAAGGCGCTCAAGATGCTCGAAAATGCTCTCCTCCGGGTGGGACAGGACAGACAGGAGGTCCTCACACTCCTTAGACGTCAGCATCGCCACTAATCGCTCCAACTGATGGACGTCAATGTCTTCTGCGACTAAACAGCCATAAAACAAACTGTTGAAAGTGGTGCCATAAACTCGAGGAAGACCACCAGTCCAGCCAGTAGGCAACCTGACCCTAGATTGTAACCAACTGTCGCATTAAGTGTCGTACTTAATGAAGCATGCTGCAGACACGACACAACGTTTTTTGTAGCACGGTTGTGCTTCAATTAGCAAGTGCTGCTTGTGTGGCGTGAAACTGTCAGTTTACCCTCCTCAGCTGCAGAGGAGAGAAACGCAATCATTCATACTCCATCAGAGAGCAGGAAAATCACAAATTTCATGCTTCCTCTGTTAGTTCCTGTTGTAAGAACATTTTATCTCACCTGTGTCGTCACCGAGCGCTGACATCTGTAGCAGAAAGAAGAAAAAGACGCCGATATTTAAGACGCTCATGTCAGCCATGTTGACTCCTTTAATGTTCCAACAGTCCTGGCTGTTTATTTTCAAAATGTACAAATGATCTAGTTTAAGTGTAAACAATGCAGCTGAGCCAAATATGTTTTTGTTGTTACTTATTAATCTAATTTTTTTTTACTAGTAATATGATAGTTTATACCTATATCAAGGATTCATTCCCATTGCAGTTCAGTTGTTTGGGAAATGGAAAATTCAACCAGGAAAAAAAAAAAAAAGAGTGTTAAAAAATGTACTTAGAAGATGTGCTGGGCATGATTTTCACTTTTTGTGCAGCTATGTGGCTTTTATTTCATTTCCCAATTGGGACAGAAAATAAACAGAAAAAAACTGTGTTTATTTCCAAACTGCAGCAAGAAAAAAAAATACTTAAAACTTATTACAATGGCTCAGTCACAGTAGAGTAAAAAAAATAGGATGGAAATCTCCTTGAAGCTTGGAAAAATCAGCATTTTATCCGGTGATTGCGTTGAGATTTTTTACATTCAACAAGTAGCTGTGGGGACAAACCCATCCCTGTCCCAAAAACAAGCAGAAGTCAGGTTGTAAGAGCCATTTTAGCCATTTTCTTTTCTTTTCTTTCTATTATGTGTTTGGACACTAGGGGGCACTTACTTTATGAGCCATTGTATTTATCGGGGAAAGGGTTCGCTCATTTGGGGGCGTTAATGGTGGAGGCGCAGCAGTTTTTGACCGTGCAATCTGACAGGTATGCCAGCATTTGCACCGTTTAGTTAGGCTGCACATACTGTTCAACGATAGAGACGAGAACTACCTGTTGTCGATCACAAATAATAAAAGTAAGTGAAGACAAATATGTTTGAAGTCGTCAGCTGTGGAGCACGTGTCAGAATCAGCTGAAGTTAACGCCGAGCATCAGCACAGGAAAGCAGATAACTCAGGTTCCTGAATACCTGACACCCAGGGGGGCCTGACCCTAGCACACATCAGGAAAAAGTTTCCCTCCTCCCCGGATCAATACCTGTTTGGTACAGGTTAAACAGTCCAGAGGCAGTTTCTCACTCCGCTGTCGTCACTGATTGTAGCCTTTAACGCGATCTCCTCCCTGCACTCTTAACCCAAATTAGTTGAGTTTACTAGAAAATCGCGTGGAAACACGTTGCCTTAAACCATTCTAGTTTTTACACAAAGATGAAACTAAAAATGTTTAATAGTCTTTACTAAAATTGATTAGGTCATATAAATTTCTTGCTATTTATGTGAGCTAATCAATTTTAGTAAATGCTACTAAACAGGTTTGATATATTGTACTAAGGTTCTAAGTTAACACAACTAAACATGTATAAAATTACTATTTTAAGCTAAATTTACATGTAAAGCAAATAAACACTTAAAGCTCTTTATATTTTGTTAAATGGACTAGTTCTTATACATACAAGCACTTCCATGTGTAACTAAGCAAACTGCTTTTATCGTCTAACATTCACACACATTCATACTTAAACACTTGCGTTGGAGAGCAACTTGGGGTTCAGTATCTTGCCCAAGCATACTTTGGGCACGCAACCTGGAGCAGCCAGGATTTGAACCGGCAACCTTGCAATTGGTAGGTGAACTGCTCTACCTCCTGAGCTACAGCCACCAGGAGGTGTGTTGTTGTTAATATAAGTAATACCATTTCCTCTGATATAATTAATTACCCTTTTGATGTTCAAC
>VUQJ01044727.1:0-10229 GCA_015108635.1 Andinoacara biseriatus | reverse complement strand
GAGCGCAGGTGGATGTTAAAGAGCAGAGTGGCATTCTCTTGGGCCTGTCTACTTAGAGGGTCGTCACCATTCACAATCACCAGCTTCTTACTTAGCTCATGAACACCTGAGGATGCAAACACACAAAGACTGATATCTTGGCTACAGAAATACAGTGAAGTGGTTAAAAATAAAACACACTAGGAAAACACGTCATCCTATTGTTCTTGTCAGTACTGCAGAGCTAGGGAGAATCGGATCATCCCATTTGTTATGCAACAGGCAGGAATTCACCAGGTGGCTTTACAACGCTTTAAGAAGCACCTGAGGCCAGGTCATGGCCTCTTAGCTCCAACAGCCAGCATTACCTCCACACACAGAATTCAGCCCTAAATACACAGAGTCGGAGCTTCAGAAAGGTTTGTCATTTTCAACCTTACCATCGACCACCCTTAGAGGATGCAGGTCTGTCGGGGTTCGAGGGTTGATTCGGAAGATCTTTTGAGCGTTCCAGATCATTCTGGCCAGGTTACACGGCAGCACCACCTGCAGGTGAGAAGAAGCATAGCAGAATGAATAGATTTGATCTTAGCTGACCAGTCCTGCTTCTGTTCATGCTTTTAAGAAATAAAATACAGAATATTTGTGCTTCAAGAGATTAGAGGTTAAAGCTCTGGTATCAGTTTTTTTTTTTTAATTTACTACCTCCAAATAGAAACGCACCCATTTCCACATTGATTTTTTTGGGGGGGTGAACTGGTCACCCTTCAGACTACGTTAAAGAGCAAAGGTATCCATTGTTATGATTGCGCGCACACACACCTTACTGTCCCCGGTGGGGAAAATTGCTCGCAGGACTTCCCGGTCCTCCTTCATCTTGTCAAACTCCCTCTCCAAGGTACTCTGAACATGAGCATTGGTCAGCACGTCTTTAACCACATCCTCTTGCAGGGTTCGCCTCAGTGCTCGCTCATTGGTGCAATCAAATTTAAACCTGGAAAGATGCAAGAAGCACTTAAACCACTAATCAAGGAAGAACGACTAGGTGCAGAGCTAAAAACTCTTAAAAATATAAATCTGTGATTGTACACATGCAGCATTCAGGCGTGACTTACTTCTTTTCAAAGGCTTTGTTCGAGGGTTTCACTGACGCCAGATTTTGGAACTCCACATTCTCTCCTGCCAGGCCATCCTCACCGTAACGCAGCTGTACCACCTGATTGATGGAGTTTCGTACTGTGCCATCATACTTCACCATCACAGACTCCATAGACTTGATCAGACGACGCTGGATGTAACCTGAAAATGGGAATTTATTTTTTGTTGAGTACCTTTGTCTTGTATTTAAATTCTATTCTCCATTTTTCGAGATGACTGCACGGACTTACCAGTCTCAGCTGTCTTTACAGCTGTGTCAATCAGACCCTCTCTGCCTCCCATGGCATGGAAGAAGAACTCTGTTGGTGTAAGGCCAGCCAGGTAGGAGTTCTCCACAAAGCCTCTGCTCTCAGGACCATAGTCATCCTTAATGAAGTGAGGCAGTGTGCGGTGTTTGAAGCCAAATGGGATTCTCTTACCCTCCACGTTCTGCTGCCCCACCACAGCAATAACCTGAAGAAAGAGGAAAAAGTCAAGAAACACGAACTCTGCTCAAATCCAATTATTCTAATGCACTGATACTTAGGACTCCTCCTTTACCTGTGAGATGTTAATCTTTGAGCCCTTAGATCCAGCCACCACCATGGACTTGAAGTTGTTGTACTCAGACAGAGATTTCTGGGCAGAGGATCCCGTTTTGTCTCGAGCGTCATTGAGGATACGATTCACCTGGTTCTCAAAGGTCTGCCTCAGTGTGTTTCCGGGGGTTGGCTCCAGCTCATTGTTGTGGGCTTTCTCAATAACCTGGCAGATGGAAAGTAAAATTATTTTCCTGTACAAAATTCCCCCCAAATATCTGCAAAGATTGTGATGGAATAGCTGAATGAGTCGAAGCTTCAGAGATCTTTGTGATATAAAAATATTCTTACTTCTATCACATCCTGTTTGGCTTTCTTGATGGTATTCTGAATGTCAAGGTATGTCTTGGCATCAGCAATGGAGTCACCAATACCAATGGAATGACCTGTTAACATAAGAGTTTATTATAAAAAACTATGTTTTTTTCCATTTTACAGAATCAAAACAATGATGACGTCTGATTTCTTACCCTCGATGAGCAGCCAGTTGTTGACCACAGTCTGAATGTTGGAGTAGAACAGTCGGGTGATGTCATGGCCCATTTCCAGATAGGAAATGTGGACAAGTGAGCCAGCTGAAGTTCCCAGGGACTTCTTACACAGGATGCCCATGATCAGCTCACCATTTTCCACAATAACCTGGAAAAAGAAAAAAATAAATCCCACAGAGTTCATAAATAGGTTACTTATACTGTAACCAGTTTCCAGTCTGTAACTGATACACAGACATTCTTGGCCTTTGTACCTTAGTGTCGCCGGGTGAAATGTGCTTGTAAGGGCCGCTGTCCTCATCGTCAGGGTGGGTACTGTGTGTGCGGATCACGTTAATGTGTCCTGGAATGATGAGACTGAAGATCTGCTTCCCAGTCCACAGAGGACGGGGTTTGAGAATGGCCGGCTGAGGCATTTTACCATCCCAGGTGGAGAGGAACATGAGGAGGTTCATCACTTCACCCTGAAATGGGGGAAAAAAATAAAAATAAACCAATGCAGAGATACTGCACCTTTAGGACTCAACAGAAATACCAGTAGCTGCTGGCAATGAAACAATCTCCTTACCCGCTCCAAGAAGACATCCCTTTTGGTGAATTTGCGAACAGCAGTGAGGGTGTCCTGCACAATACCCATGACGGGCCTGTTAGACTGCGGTGTGACAATCATACGAGGCACCATGGCCAACTCCTGAATCTCTGCCCTCGTCTCCAGGGACTGTGGCAGGTGGAGGTTCATTTCATCTCCGTCAAAGTCAGCATTGTATGGGGTGGTGACACTGGATGGAGATGACAGGATGGAATGTTAACAATGCTAAAACACACTTACTAAATCTATGTGCATCTGACAATGTTAGAAAATCGAGCCAAATTTACTAAAGCATTAAGAACTCAAGACACCCAAGATAATTTCAAGACAATAAAGACAAGATAAAGTCATGGTGGAATGATGCTAACAAATCTGAGCTTTGTAATTACATGATTACTATGCAAAGTACAGTCATTTCTGGTTAAAAAATAAAGAAATAAAAAAGTGGTTGTTTCAACCGAATCTAGTGTTCATTTGGTACCTCAGGTTGAGTCGAAATGTGGACCACGGCAGAATCCGAACCCTGTGCCCCATCATAGACATTTTATGTAGTGTAGGTTGCCGGTTGAAGATGACGATGTCCCCGTCACACATGTGTCTCTCCACCTACGCAGAAAAGTGCATTTCAGTCAGAACAGAAATACAGCATTTCACATTAAGTAATGCTCAAGTAATTACATATCAGTTTCCTTGCCTTGTAGCCAATTTGGAGATGAAGGTCACTTGGTTTGGGGTGGAATCGCAAGTCGATTCTGTCTCCATTGTCACGGATGATGTATTTGGCGCCGGGATACTGACTGTTTCCTCTTCGCACCAGCTCTTGCAATCTGGTAGATGTCATCAGAAAGAGTTAGTCAGCATATGATTTAACTATGAAAGAAAACTTTTGATATAAACTGTTACGCTACATAAAGCTGTACCTGTCTATATTGAAAGGCGTGACGATTTCTGGGAAGGTCATGTTAGCAGCGATGGATCGTGGTACACCCACTTGGTCGATTTGCAGGTTGGGATCTGGGGTGATGACAGTTCGAGCTGAGAAGTCCACACGCTTACCCATCAGGTTACCTCGCACTCGCCCCTCCTTCCCCTTTAGACGCTGCTTTATGGATTTGAGAGGGCGGCCAGACTTTTGCATTGCCTGAAGAAGAAAAGCATTGAGCACCAAAACATAATCTGCAAAAAACCCTATCGAAGCGGATTATTTTGAGCTCACATAAATATAAATTATTTTGTTATGGCACCAGAAAATACACACATACCCTTGGCAAGCCTGGCAATTCATTGTCCACCATAGTGGCGACATGAAACTGAAGCAGCTTCACATCTTCGGCTATGACGTGAGCAGCCGCACCACTCTGCTCATTCCTTCTCAGCTGGTTGTTGATTTTGACGATGTCAGCCAGTTTGTGGGTCAAGTCATCCTTTACAACAGAAGTCATGATTATTTTTTGGAACATGCCACAAATAAATGAAGTTAACACCATTAAATAAACATTTTCCTTTACCTGGTTGCGAGCAGAGCCCTGCATCACTACAGCAGGCCTTACAGCCAATGGAGGCACAGGCAGCACAGTTACAATCATCCATTCTGGTCGGGCGAACTTGGGGTCCATACCCAAGATGATGTCTTCTTCATCCGAGATGCGCTTGAAGATCTCATGCACGCGCTCAGGACTCAGCAAGATTTTCTTCTCCTGTGAGTCCTCGTTAACGTGTTTCCACTCGGCGTACAGCTCCAAGCCAGAGCGTTTGATGCGTGGCTGGTAGCGCCCACAGCCCCCGTGGCCCTACACAACACAGCACAGCAGAGAGGGATGAGTGTAAATAAGCAGAGCTGTTCCACGAATGCTTGTACACTGTGACTGAAATACTACAACCAAATACCTTCTCCTTGGAGATATCCTCCTCTGTCTCCTGCGGCTCCATTCCAAATTTGTTGTCCATCTCCTCCCCACCTTCACAGATGTTTTTTCCTTTGCACAACTCATACACGTGGGTCAAACGCTTCCTGGGTTGTCCTTTAGATTTCGCCAGAATATCTTTGATTTTGGGGTTGTTCTAGAGGTTAACAGTAGCGGGATTAATCTTTAGTAATCCAAAACTTCAAAAGTCAGGGACCAAAAAATAATAATTTTTGAGGGTATAATATTAGTACGGTATAACTGCCAAGTACTTACTGAATCCACTAACAGCTTGGAGCAAAAGAAGCAGACACACCGAAGAACCTTCATGATCTTGGATATGAAACCAACGTGGAAAACTGGTTTTGCCAGTTCTATGTGGCCGAAGTGGCCTGGACACTCAGTCATGTTACCTGAAGAAACACAAGCCATGTAAACAATGCGACATCCTTATAAACAGTATAAATAATGACGATAAAGGCTAACTTGACACTGTACCTGCACACGTCTGACATCGCCCAGTTCGTTCTATGACACCTTGTCTCGGATCCATAAGGCCACCAAGTTTCGGACGTCCTCCTTCAGTTGTTTCGGGGTATTTGATTCCCCCTTCTGTGACTGACATCCGTTTCTGAACAGAAAACAGTGCAAATTTGACTAGATGACTTCATCCACAGTAACTATTATATCTCAATCTCAATAATTTGTTTCATAAATTTCTTCAATAAAATGAGGAAAAACGTTAAATGCCTGCACACCAAAGTGTCTCTAACAACTGAGTGTAGAAAACACGAAAACATGACCACAATGACTTTTACTTTATATCAATCTTTTTGTTCAGTCACAATCGTGAGAAATAAAAAAACAATAAACTAATCAACTATCAGTCATACATGGTTTAAAAATCTAGTTTCGGTTTAAAAAATGCCCTCTGACTTTATTGTGCGATAAAAACAACAATGCGTACACGGAGCGACTACACTAAAGAGCTGCACAGAAACCCAAATCCTCACTTCCTAACGGGTCCAATTATCACACTGCACTAATAAAAGGGGGTTTCATTCATGTGATCGAATGGATTCTTTTATAAGATGTTGTGCTTTAAGTTTTCAAACTTCCTGCAACATGCTATTTAGCTAGCTAATCTTACTGTTAGCTAGCTAGGCTAGGCTAACAATAGGATTCTTTCGTTGCAAACAGAACCGTGTCTTCGCCACATATGTTAAACTACACGATTAGCCAAGAAACTAATGCAGCGTGTGATATGTAATAGAATTTGACGAAAAAAATCCCACCCTCCATAAATAAAACCTACAAGTTCATCTGGGCTGATGATGCCGAATTGAACTCTCTTGATCGTGCGCAATGGGCATGCGCTGTCGCCGGAGGGCGGTCCGTGCATCCTGTCTATTCAAAGAGACGCGTCCTTCCTCGGCACGCCGCTTTGTGAACAGGAACAGCCTTTAAATTGTCACCACGACACTGGTCAGGCCGCCAACGGTGACCGGGAAGTCTCCGAAGGCGATAGTCCAGGGACTTCTGTTGTCGGTTGCCTATGAAGCCGAATTATTTTTTGTTTAATCACATATAAACTAACTACCAACTGTTCCCCTCCCTTTTTTTGATCCACTCTCTGGAGCGCTCTAAGCGCTACTGAGGGTTGAGGAGCCCAACGCTTGGTTATATAGATTGAGTCTTACTACGGGGTGGCCCACTCAAAAAGACAGGGACTGACTCTTCGGAAGGTGGGACATGGATACCCGTAGTAAAACGCTCATTGGCCATTCAAGCTAGTTAAATGAATAATCAATTTTATTGCACGTACAGCCATTTAGAGGGCACGTCTATTTTTCTCGGCGAATCAAAACTAAAGGCGGACGTTGATTTAATTCAAGCTAATTCCTATTGGCTACGTCAAGCATGAATAGGCGGTGCGGAGCATATTTTACGTCCAAAATGTGAATATTCAATTTTAACCGTTCCCATTCGTTCTTTTTCTCGTTAATATTTAGTAGCCAGAAAGAGCTGACCAACGGCTATGAAGAAATGAACCTTCTTATAATAATTTCACCAAAACCCGCCTCCTTTCCGATGTTTGCCGAATGCGGCCGATGTGAATTTCTTCCCTCTGAGCAAAAATAAAAAAAATCTCTGTTCCGTCGTTCGTCTCGCTGTGGATCAGCCTGTGCTCAAAGAAAAGAGGCTCACAGCCGAGGCCTGTAAATGTCTGTGCTGGAAAAGGGGAAATAGTCGAAAAACATTATATTTTCACCCCAGAAACATTGCTTATTGGATTATTTTACGACCTGTCTTAGAAATGCGTCGACGTTTTGGCTTTTCGCCTTATGCATTTTTGGATCTCTGGGACTTTCACCGCAAGCACCGGACTGGACTGCAAGGGACGGCCGCCCAAAGGACAGGATTTTCCGGCAAGCCCTCTAGGAAAGTCTCGGGGAAGCCTCGGCTGCTCATTTAGCCTCTGTTTTCCAGTGGATTTGGACTATTTTCACATATATGTATTCTGTGCTCGCTTTGTGTTGAATTTCAGTGATAAATTGTTGTGTCGCTTTAAATATTTTTGTTAAAACAAGAAACGTTGCCAAGGCCACGTTTTGAAAGCGGTCTGAAATGGCGGTTAAGTAGCATTATTTGGCTATATATTTTTTACCGACAAACAGCGTGAGTTAGTTAAAGTGTAATGATTACGACTCGTTTACAAAGCCACTTAATATATCTTTAAAATATATAGTTATTATTTTGCTTTATTGGGTAAAGCAGTAGGTTAACGTTGGACGGTTTGCCAGCAACGACGGTATGTTCCCTGATGATTTTTTCAGTTATTTCACTCACTGTCGACAGTTTATTGTATTTATCCCATAATGGCATTATTATAAGTAGCGTCACAAAGTACTTCTCAGCACCCACAGTATGTGAGGCTTGCTGTGGTTTAGCCTTCTTCGGTTTAGCCCTATATTTCTCATTATGGCACAAAACATTGTGTAGCGATTAGTTACTGGCTACCGCCCTCGGAGTCTGTGCTTGTTCTTAGTGCTGAGTTTGGTAAAACGTGTTAAAATCGTCCTCTTTTGCTTTTCAAACGCTACTTTGAATATAATTAAGACTATTGCAGTTAGCGCTCAACATGGCGGTGGTATGCTTCTTGTTGTGAACGAGAAAAGATGGAGTCTGGAATATTCTTGTTGGCTAACTTGACGAACCAAATACCCACGCACTTTTTTTTAATACACCGCCCGAGCTCCGTGGCAAAATGAGGGATGTATATAGTTATAGCTTTATTTCTGTCTCGTTAGGTTATTCAGAGTCTCGTTAAGTTTGCCGGTGAGCATTTCAGCAGTGTTGATTCTTCCTCGGTGGAGAAAGTTGAAGCCATTTTGCTAACAACATACATATTAGTCGGTTATAGAGGAGGAAAGCTCGCCTTTTAGTCTGTATGCGGACATAAACACCTGAAGTTACCGTAATTATCTCACAGCAGGGACTTGCCGCCCTTTTTAATAGATGCAAACTAAGGTAAGAGTGTTGGAGCTAAACTATCAATCCTGTCTTCGGCATAAACAATAGATAATGCTCAGAGGAATGAACCCAAGTGACCAGTGTAAAGTCCCTCCGAGCAAAATGGTGTGCTGTCTTCAATGTAAGCTCATTGATAGCCACAAATCCCATTTGTCCCCCTCAAAAGGAAAGCAGCAGCGAGCTGTTCAGTAAAAGGTGTTGGATATGCTTCTGTAGACACTTTTACACATTCTGTCCTCGTTTTGTCAAAAGGAAGTGGGAGCAAACGCCACAGGCAGTGTTTAAACCTGTGTGATTGCATAATCTGAATCTGATGTAGTGTTTTTACTGCTTGTAGTGCTGTTGAAGCGTTGTCTCAGTTTCTGCTGCCTTTTTAAATAAAGAAACATTTTGAAACGACATTATGGATTGTTTTGTTTGTTTGTTTTTATACATCGTACATTTTAATTTTTAAAATTGGACCAACTTGTCACCACTGTGAACATGCCTATTTGCCATCATCTGTTTTGTTTTCTTTGGCAGATCCATCCGAGGAGAGTGCCGCTGAAGCTCAGAAGCAAGGTCAGCTCTGTAGTATCCACATGGAGTCAAAATATGCTCCAAGTTTGTGGTCGTAACGTTTTGATAGGAATGTGACAGTAGATCACTTTGTTCACCATGTGCCATGCTATACCATGACTATACAAAGGATTCATTATTGACCAGTTGGCTCCCTCCTCTGGCTTATAGTGAGAATGATCAGCTTTGCAAAGGCATTGCACAACCACATTTTCAATGCGGAACCGGGTCCCAGAAGGCTGTCAAACGTGCTCCCTCTGCTGCTCCAAGGAGGTTAGTGCATAGCCCCACAGGCTCAGTACAGTATCAAAAGCAACCACCTCTCCTTTCTAAGTGCGAAAGGATCAAATGTATACAGCTCAGACTGGTTCAGAATTGGAGAAGTGCTTGTAAACCTTTAATGTACTTCCCTTACACCAGAGCCATCTGACTAATTCAAGAAGATTTCAATCTAAGAACAATTACTGAAGTTCTGCAACTAAAGAGTACATTTTGTGCTTCTTTATACTGTGACACTGCATTATAATGCACCGCTATTGATACCAGTTGCCATTATTAATTACTTTCTGGTTTTACACACACAAACCTTGAAAATATGAAATTTCTAAATGGGTAATTATGAGATTGTGCTCACAAGCATCTTTCGAAGTATAAATATGGATAAATACTAAGTAATACTCTAAACGGTGCATAATGAGTATGGATTAGAATCTGAATGCATAAGCTTCACTAATAATGTATTTGGCCTATTTATAATTGTACTTTTACTCTAGTGAGGTATATGATCGTATCTAATGTGCGCTTCTTGAGAACTGATAGTTTACTTGATGTTTGCAGAAGCTGCAGAATGACTGTATTTGACCTTAAATGTTTTTAATCATTTCATGTCTTGAATTCAGCTTTAGAAGTCTGACAAAAGATTGCAGTACTGTCCACTGCCCCGGGTGGTTTCAAATATTTTTACAATTGCTTCAGCTTCTGTTTCTCAGTCATGTTTTCTGCTAAATCTATGAATGATATGCTGGATATTCACTATCCGTGGCTGTAGCTGGTTGACTCAGGCTCGATCTTTTAGAGAAGGCTCACTGGTGTCGGTTAAGACCAGGAGCAGTGTCTTGTTTCGATTTGGAGGGATTGGCTGTTTGATTTGGCTGCTTTCAGTATAGGAGTGTGTGTATTTGTGTTCCAGAGGAATTAATTCCTGTAAAGGCTGAAGATTCGTGTATCCAGGGGGAGCTCTTGTCTGATGAGTGCATGTTGTCAGGGGTCAGTGAGTTCGTGTGTGTGTGTGTGTGTGTGGAGGGTGCTCTAGTTCCTCTAGAAAAATAGCAGGGTCATTGCATGACATCAGCCAGCGAGTCACTACAAGGCAATCACTGGCCACATGTCCTGAAGGCTGTGTCGATGTCCTCTGGATAAAACCGCTGAACATAAAATT
>VUQJ01044726.1:9841-24671 GCA_015108635.1 Andinoacara biseriatus | reverse complement strand
CCTCACTGTGTATTTTCACTGTGCATTTGCACCGTGCACATGACCGCTCACAAAGAATAAACATGTCACACACATTCATTCAATATATTAGACAGACTGTGGAGCATCAGCATGTGTAATCAAACATGTACATTGGCGATATAAAGAGAGACAGCAATTGGCATGCGCCAACCGCCTGCTTCATTTATTGTATGTGACACAGCGCCACCAGAGGTGAGCCACAGCACTGCACTGGCTCTCCCCGCATTTCTTCCATGTGTTTGAACAGGTGATGCATACATTCCGCGAACTTTTAAAGTGTTGAAATAATTTAAAAAAAGTTTTATAAAACAGTCAAGTGGTCAAATGTATTTTATCACTGTTAGTGTTTTACTTGCCATGATGTCAGGAGAGGCACTGCCTCACCTGACTCCCCTGACCGCACGTCACTGTTATATACACTGCTCAAAAAGGGAACACTTAAACAACACAATATAACTCCAAGTAAAGCATTGAGAGTATTTCATTCAGTCAGATCTAGGATGTGTTATTTGAGTGTTCCCTTAATTTTTTTGCGCAGTGTACATATATGAAGTGCCATAAACCTGCACTCTTTCCGACTGTTTTATCTACATGTCAGATGGTGCATCCCCACTAATTATGGGATGGAATTATCTCATCTTTCATTTAAGATGGGCCAGTGTGTCCTCTGCCGAAGGAGGTAATAAAGGAATCACTGAAGAGCTTTTCCTTTAGTACTTGGAGAATTTGAGCAGCTCTTGTTATGGCTGCCACACAGATATTTCCAGGTCATTTCACTCAGTTAGGAGCCTTCCTTAAGCAAAACTGACTCTCATCTGCAACTCAGGCTTCAGAACAAAACTTTATAAACCAGTGGGCAGCTCCATCCATGTTTTATACACCATCTATGAAAATAAGAAAACATGGTGATTCCTGTGGGGGAAATTCTAATGCTTATTTTCAATTTAAACTTATTGTCTTTCAGGCTTTATCTACAGCATGGATATATGTATAAAGTGTGTATCATTCATCTCCAAAAATTATATCCAATATATCCCTATAGCATAGACCTTCTGCAGTCTACTGTACTGTTTTGCTAGAAAAATGGGAAATAGGTGCAGCAGACCACCTTTATTGTTCAACAGAGCCTGAACTCAGGCAGCTCTCTTGTAATTTCTTGAAGTAGTCTTCAGTAATAGTTCTCCGGGCTTCTTTTAGGACATTCAAAGCTCTTCTTTGGATGTTCGCTGCCTCTTGTTCCATTCTCTATCAAGATGATCCGACACTGCTTCGATAATGCTGAGGTCCGGGTTCTGGTGAGGCCAGTCCTTGACTGATAGTGCTCCATTGTGTTTTTCTTTTCTTAAAATTGGTTCTTTGCTAAGCTGTCTGTAATGTGCAGAGAAAACACTGATTCAACCCTTGAGTTGGCACATTTTTTATGCTTACAGTAATCCAGTGAACAATGAATAACAGCAATTCATACCTTTATTTCATGTTATTCATGAAATAAAAACATTAATAATTTCCAATTCAGAGTGTGATGCAATGGAACTCAACTATCACTTCTTAAGGGATAAAAGCATGAGTGAACCAGAGATTTAACACGAGCATCCAAAGTGAAGGCTGTCAAATGTTACCCAGAGGTTCCTAATGGAAGACTTAGCAAAAGTAGGGAACCTATATTTTCCATCACCTTAGGCACAAAAGTAGGGAACCTATATTTTCCATCACCTTAGGCACAAATCTGTTGGGGGCACAAGCGAGGGATGATATGTTCTCATTATTAAGTTGCAGAAAATTGTCTGCCATCTAACTTTTAAAAGAGCCTAAGCACCTGTGCAAGATCTGTAACTTAGACATCTTAGGGCATAAAAGAGATATACAACTGTGTAGCAGTGATGAGAAATGTCCTTAAAGGTAGTCACCATCTTCTGAAGAGAGCGCAGATATAACAGAAACACCCACCCCAAAACAGAGCTGTGTGGCGCACTGTAGACAAGAGAAGAAGAAGAAGAGTGGAAGTGGAGCTCAAGACTTTTGCACAGCACTGTCCTTTCTAGGCACAAGCTATGTGTGTGCCAACACTTTACCAATTTCCTTTATATCAATTAAACATCTGCACAAGACTTAACAAAGGCCACAATACCGTACTGCAATTAACAGTGCTGCTTCACTGTCCTCATGTTCCTCCTAGTTTTTGTAACAATAAAGTCTGCATCATCAAACAAACCTGAGTAAATACAAAACGCAGTTTTTAAATGACGATTTAATTAAGTGAAAAAAATTATCCAAATTTACCTGGCCCTATGGCAGAAAGTAATTGCCCGCCTTGTTAAATCACAAATTAACTGTGATCAGTCACATTTTTTGGAAAAATGAGTTCAATTTCACCAGCCACAATCTAGCCTGATTACTGCCGGATCTGCTGAATCATCACTTACATAGAACCTGTCTGACAAAGTGAAGCAGGCTAAAAGATCTCAAAAAGCAACACATCATGCCACAATCTCAAGAAACTCAAGAACAGGTGAGAAACAGTCATTCGTCTGGAAAGGGTTACAAAGACATTTCTAAGGCGTTTGGACTCTAGTGAGCCACAGTGAGAGCCAATATCCACAAATGGAGAAAACTTGAAACTGTAGTGAACCTTCCCGGGAGGTGCCAGTCTACCAAAATTACTCCAAGAGCGCATTGACGACTCATCCAGGAGGTCACAAAAGAACCCAGAACAGCATCTAAAGAACTGCATGCCTCACTTTCCTCAGTTAAGGTCAGAGTTCATGATTGAACCTGGAGCTGATCTGGACGACTTGCCATAACTGACGGAACCATGAATTCTGCTCTACCAGAAAATCCTCAAGGACAATGTCCAGCCATCAGTTTGTGCTCTGAAGGCCAGGCTCACTTAGGCTATGCAGCAGGACAATGATGCGAAACACACCAGCAAGCTCACCTCTGAATGGCTCCAAAAAACGTTTTGGAGGTCCCGAGTCAACATCTGGACTTAAATCTGATTGAGCTATCTTTGGAATGACCTTAAACAGGCCGTTCATGCTGAAAAACCCTCCAATGTGCCTGAATTAAAACAATTCTGCAAAGAAGAGCGGGCCAGAATTCCTTCACAGTGATGTGAAAGACTCATTGCCACTTTTCACAAACGCCTGATTGCAGTTCTTGCCGCCAAGGGTGGCACAACCAGTTATTAGGTTTAGGGGGCAGTTACTTTTTCCACACAAGGCCAGGTAGGTTTGGATAACGTTTGTCCCTTAACAAAGGAAATCATCATTTAAAAACAGCATTTTGTATTCACTTAGGTTATTTTTGTCAAATATTAAAATTTGTTTGATGATCTGGAACGTGTAAGTGTGACAAATATGAACAAAAATCAGAAAGGAGGCAAATAGTTTTTCAGAGCACTGTATGTGCCTGTCTATTGTATCCAAAACACAGAATAGCTTTATAATGATAATGCAGAGAGACTGGCAGCTAGACCCTGTAAAAACCAGCTGGGTGTTGTCTTTGTGGCCCTGTCCTGGCAAAAAGCTTCATCTGCCTTTCAGGGCTGGGCCGAGGGACCTGTGTTCACACATTAGTGTGTGACCTCCATTGGCTGACAATGTGAGATCGAGCCACAGGCTGCAGGGAAGATGTGTTGCGTTTGGATCTGCAGTGTGCGCAGAGCTCTGACATAAAGGAGTGTACACACACGCACACAGACACACACATATCCACAGTTTTTAAAAATCTATACGCACACCAACACTTGTAACACCTTCTTTCAATTCCCCCGAAAATCCAGCAAGTACGCGGACACACAAGTGCACGCCGACACATGTGCACAGATAATGTGTCCTGATAACATTATGAATGGATGAGTGAACAGCTTCATAGAACAGTGATTACTGGTTTCCGTGTGTGAAAGGAAATAGATTAGTCACTGTCTGAGCTCCCTCTCTTTTAATAACACAACATATAAACACTGCTTCATGCTGTCTGAGTGCGGGGAAAAAATAAACTCAAAATTCAATGCAAGGCTCCAAGGAAACTGCTTTTTAATAGAGCGCAGCACAAAGTGAAAACAATATGAATTACTGCGATATCTGCTTCATATCCCCCCGAAAATGTCTACTTTAGTTTATTAAACAAATCTGAAAAGGGATTTTAATAAACACTTACATTACTGTGAAAAATCACAAAGGCTACTATTACAGTCAGTTCTTTTGTGCAACTTACTCAAAGCCTTCAACACACGCGTTGTTAAAGGGAATCATTTTAAAGAAAAAAGTTTCAAAAAATAAAAATAAAAAGGACTGCAGCAGCCTTGCTGAGTTTCTTTGAAAGATGTAAAACTCTAGGAGAGGAGAGGTTGAATGGAAAGAATGGACCACGGTCGGGTGTTAAAAGTGCTCTCCCACATCACGGGTGTATTTTGGGCAGATGGGAGCTGAAGCTTGCCCTTGAGCAATTCTTATGCAATATCTTTTTTTTTTATATATATCTCCTTCAGGGATACACAGGCAGCTAGATGGACACAAGGACAGACAGATAAGAAGCTGCTGTTTGAGTGTGCTCATAAAAATCCACCGTTTTTCAACGAAAAAGTCCTCGTCACAAAATTAAAGAACAATCTGATTCGCTGATTTATAAACGGGAGGAGTTAAAATCCCCCGAGTGGACGATGGCGTTGGAGCTGGCAATGAGCTTGACATCATTTTCTCCCACAAAAGACATCATGCTCAAAGCATGACGCCTCACCTAATCCTGCACTGGTGCTGATGAGAAGTTGTCTGACAGCAGTGGACACACACACACACACACACATGCACACTCACACACACACACACACACACACACAAAAAGGTGGCACAGAAACAGCAGCAACAAAGGATCTTGTTTATTAAAGGAACTTGTGAGGTGACAAATGAAGCATGAAATGAGTCTCTCGCACACAACGTAGAAATAGCAGGTAGTGTACGGTGAGAGCGTGGAGGGAGAGAGAGTGTGAGCAGCCAGAGTCACTGTGAAAATGCTTACAAAACATTCAGATAAAAAGAATCAATTTCATGGGTCGTGATAGCAAACAGAATGTTGAGGCATCTGTACAACAGATTGCGTGACCCAGTTTATGGGGGTTAGTGGGCTGGTGTGCGCAGCAATCTGGTTTTTGAATGGGGACCAGTAAGCCAGCAAAAAGCGATCTTGCAGTCCTCCAGATGGGGGTCGACTTTAGAAGATTTTCTCCAGGCACGTTTTAATAAAAAAATATGCAATAATTTGTCTAATTTTCCTCCCACACTGAAAAATTGCAGAATTTAGAACTACGCTAATGTGCTGGACATGTGATCTTTTTCTACACTGATACTTTTAAAAGGAAACAGTCTTAAGTTATTAAATGAAACATGATTATATCATGACGATTAATTTCTTTTTTGTTTTTAATCATAATTCTACATCAAAATATGTTCATTCTTTGTTAACTCAGTTCTTCTGCCAGGTGTCGGGACCACTGAGAGAGAAAAAAAGGGTGTGCACATTACATTTGAGGAGTGTAAATGTGAAACTCAGGCTTGATTAGTATCTATATTAACTAAATTCAACATTCTGGAATAAATCTAGGATTATTCAAAACTAATTTACTACTGCAGGAATGATCAACAACACATCTGCAATGAGACAGTGTCTTTTTTGTGCTGGCTGACAGCAGGAAGTACGTCCATCAGAAAGGTTGTCACTGCTGGCAGGCAGAGTCGAAACTAAGTTTTGTTGCTCAGCAGAAATTAAGCAGAAATGAGAAGTGCATTTATGTGCAGTCAGCCCCCGCAGAAGCAGGAAGGTGGTGGCAGGAGGGGAGTAGTTGAATGATCTATTCCTGTCAGATGACCTACTGTGCTGAAAAGGAAAATAACTTGTTTTGAAAGGGCAAGGAGCGATACACAGCGTAATGGTGTATTGGAACTGCCATCATAATTTTAATGAAACCAAGTTCAAATCTGACCTGGTGTCCTAATCAGGACCATTACAACAACAAAGCGAGGGTTTAAGTCCAGGAGGGTACAACCTCTGATTATCACCTAGAAGGGAAAAATGAGTCCCCCATTAAGGTGTGAGAATGAAGCCCTGAGCTGTGCTGCATGGAAACGGGTGTGACGCATGCAGCATGAATCTGAGTATAATGCTGCCATCTATAGGTAGGAGTAAGTTTCCACTGATTTCAGCAAACGGCACACATACACTCCCTCTTCTTCTAATACCAGGGCTCTCAAAGTGCAACCTCCGGCCAACAGCAGCCCATAGTAGCACGGGGGAGATTCCAGGAGACAGGCAGTTACTCCAGGACAGCTGGACACAACTGTAGAAGGTCTTTAACCCATCAGCAGGACTGGTATCTGCTCCTTTGTGCAACGAGGAACAGGATGAGCACTGCCAAAATCCTACAAAATCACCTCCAGCAGACCACTGATCTGCTGATATCCCTGACCAAACAATCAGAAGCAGACTTCATGAGGGTGGCCCGAGATTCCGATGTCCTCTAGGGGGCCTTGTGCTCACTGCCTGGCACTGTTGAGCCCGTTTGGCACTTGCCATAGAATACCAGAATTGGCAGGTTCACCACTTGCAATCTTTTCACAGATGAGAGCAGGTTCACCCTGAGCACATGTGAGAGATGTGAAAGGGATTGGAGAAGCCGTGGACAACGTTATGCTGCCAGTAACAACGTGCAGCATGACCAGTTTGGTGGTGGGTCAGTGATGGTGTGGGGAGACATACCCATGGAGGGATGCACAGACTTCTACAGGCTAGGCAACAACACCCTGTGCCATTAGATATTGGGATGAAATCTTTAGAACCTGCAGTGGGTCTTGAGTTCCTCCTGGTGCACAACCTCATGTGGCAAGAGTATGCAGGCAGTTCCTGGAGGATGGGAATTGATCCCACTGATTGGTCCCCACACTTTCCTGATTTAAATCCAATAGATTTCTCTGGGATGTTTTGGTCCAGGACTGTCCAGGAACTCCATGACGCTCTGGTCCAGATCTGGGAGGGGATCACCCAGGACACAATCCATTGTCTCATTAGGAGCATGCCCTGACATTGTTTGGCATGTATATATGCACACGGAGGCCAAACAAACTACTGAGGGCCATTTTGAGTTGTTGCAACAAAGTTTTAGCAAAATAGACTAGCCTGCTGCATCAGTCTATATATCAGCATGATTTTTTTCCCATTGAGATCCCATTGAGATGTGTTTTCAAAGTGTCCCTTTACTTGTTTTCAGTAGTGTACCTCAGTGTGTGTCAGAATCCAGTGCCTGCACCTCAACCCTCACAATACACATCACACAATATTATGCAGTTACACACATACACGACTCATTAAAACATTACAAAGTCCCCACTAGACCTCATCACCCTCCTCCTCTAACTAAAGTTGACCACATATGACCTCCAGGAATGTTGATTGGCATTCAGTTGCCCTGCTGGCACTGGCCAGCTTCTCACCTGGCTGACTCCCTGCCAGCAGGTAAAGAGACAGAGAGCTTCATTGAGAGGTCCCTCACCCTGTCACTTATCTTCTGCCACACACACACGGGCGCGCGCACACACACACACACACATACACACACACCTCCTGTCTTGAGGGTCTGAGCTCTCACACACAGCATCCAAACTCACGTGCACTCAATGGCATCACGTCTCATCCAGCTCCATACGTGATAGAAGCTAAATATCAATTTCCCTTTGCTGTCATAACTCGCTGCATTTGATGGATACAGCCTACATGCCTATCATCAGAGTCAAATTGATCACAGTGTGGCTGATGTGCATCGAGCAGCAGATCGAGAAAGCCTTTCTGGAGAGTGACTGATAGCAAAAGTGAAGGCGGCTAATTGGAAGTTTAAGGTAAAATCACGCTGTCAGTAGGAGAGGAAATTGTCTGTGTTTAATTTATGCTCTCTAAATGACTCCTAGCTGAAGTTACAAGATGAGCGTCAGCACATATAGGCTTTTTTTTTTTTTTTCTTTTGGAGTATTAATAACAAACAAGGAGCGGAAAAACAAGGCAGCAGGGCTGAAAGGAAAATTGAAAACGATTTGATGTATTGAAATCAAATATTCTTATCAGTGCTTTTATACTGTTCCAGACTGCAAAACATAATTTCACTGCCTCGACTTGCACCGAGCCATCTCCAATAGAAATTCACCATGTAACGCTGCTTTTGTCCAAGTGATACAAAGGCTTGTGCCTGTCCTCAGTTAATCAAAGCTTCTGTTGACACAGGAAGTCTTTTGGCGCACACCATGATAGTGGGGTTTGGCGAGTGTGTGCGTGTGTGTGTGTGTGTTGACGGGTGATCCACTTCTCTCACTGCCTCCCTTCCCTTTGTGTGACAGACAAAGCCGATAGCACCCCGTCTATCTGGGAAGATAGGATCATTATACAAACATCACCCAGCCATTATTGACACTATGTTTGTGTGACTGCATGGATGACACAGAAAGAGCGTTAGTATGTTGCAAGCATGTAAAATATGTCAGTATTTATAACTACTTGAGAGATTCAATTTATTCAACCACTTATCCGACCTAGGGTCACTGGGGGCTGGAGCCTATCTCAGCTGCCACAGGTTCAGAGGGAGGATACAGCACGGATAGATCGACAGTCCATCGTAGGTCCGACGCACAGAGAAAGGCAACCACATACTCTCACAGCCAATTTAAAATCATCAAATAACCTAATGAGCATGTCTTTTTGGACTGTGGGTACGTGGCTTTTACAGCTACTCTGAGTCCCCACCTACAAACTGCTCATAGGGCCCATTTGTTAAGAAAAAAACAAGCAATCAAGTTTTTAAGATGTATTGTAGATAGGTCCACAGTCCAAGCATATCAAACCACCATCTACACAACGCGCCCTCTAACGGTGAGTACTTAAAAAGGGCTTTGGTACCAAATTGAAGCTCGAGTCCCAAAAGACACCAAAACGACTGCTTCTTTTGTCTGCTCCCTTTAGAGGTCGCCACAGCAGATAATCTCATCCTATTTCTAGTATCCTCCTCCGTTATGCCAGTCCTCCGCATGCCCTCCTTCACTACATCCATCAGCTTTCCCTGTGCTCTTTGTCCAGTATACCCACTGTCCCTCCTCTGCACATGTCCAGATCATCTCAGCCTTGCCTCCGTAACTTTGTCTCCAAACTGCTCAACCTGACGTTTCCCTCTGATGCATTCATTTCTAATCTTGTCCCTCCTGGTCACTCCCAATAAAAATCTCACCATCTTCAACTCTGCCACCTCCAGCTCCGCCTACTGTCCTTCACATTATTGTTATAAATAAATAAATAAAAAATCTTACAAACCCAAAACCTCACAATAAGAACCAATCAATGCACAAAATGCACCCACTGAAAATAAATAGATTTAAAAATACCAAGCAAATAAATAAGAAAGACTGGCTCATTTCAGCACATACTAAACGTTAACAATAAATGCAAGCGCACTGGGCACATTCACTCCTGTTCACCTTCCTCAATTTGATACTATTTTAGGTGATTATGCATGAGACCGTGTTTTAGGCTAATCACGTAATATAAATGTCAACAGTGGGCAAAAGGGGGAGCTGAGGGATGCTAGAGAATTAAAATTGGATTTGTTAAGGACAACTTTCCTGTTGCCTTATCGTTTTCTTTTTTCTTTCTTATCAAGGGAAATTTAATAATGTATAATAGCTTTATATAGTCGGCCCTTTAGGGGAATGAGTCGCTTAACAACTGCACATTACACAACAAGCAAGGCTGCCAGAATGTGTTTGTTCTCATTATATTAGGTTTGCCACTCACAAATATTTCTGGAAAACGCGGCAAGCAGATTTCAGTTGATTAAAACCTATATATTTTTCCAGCTCAGTTTCTAGACAGTTGGCCTTAAAGACAAGGCTGGCAACATTCTCTCTTTATCTCACTGTCAACAAATCCCATAAACAGAAATAAACCAAAAATGCATCGGTCCATCTGTGAATGCTTTCCAACCTCCCACTGCCAGCTCATCGCTTACCGCTTAACACATACTGTAAATCTTGGACCTATTTACACTGTCAGAGTCAATGGAAGTGTGTAGATCATTTGAAAAGTTCCATGAAGATATAACAGACTTTAGACTGCACAGATAATATTTGTAGGATCAATAAATTGTTGGTTTTGGTGCATTTTTCAGGACTTGCTGACGGTAAGAAAAAAAAAAAAAGAAGACTTATCCAAACCCCAGCTTTCTGCAACGTACAACCATTCTAATCCCTGCAGGATGTTCAGATTTAAGTGTAAACACACAAACCCGCTCACCTGAACGAGCAGAGGAGGGCAGGAAGTCACATACCGGTTTGGTGACAAACCTCATATTTTTAGTTCCTACGTTTCAACATACCATCACATAACCTTAGCCCAGTGGCTTCCATTCATAAAGGCGGCTGCCGTGACACTTCCTGCAATAATATCACTACATCACACCTTTCCAGGAGCAGGTGGCGTGATTGCCGATTACAGCAAAATCTTTCTTCTTCTGGAAAGCTGCTCTCAAATCCCGTGCACAGCCTGGCAATAAAGAACCAGAGAAATGTGGAATCCATGAAGATTCCAGGCCCTAAATACAGAATAATGAGGCATTAAAGTCTGGGGCTGAGGAGGGTAATAATAAGACTGAAAGAGCGGGTGGGAGTGCGGAGGGTATGGTGAGAAAAGGGACAATAGTTTCCAGAGGAAAGAAAGAGTGAGAGAAGGAACAAGAGGGGAGGAAGAAAAGATAAGACTGGTGGCTTATCCCAGTTACTGGGAAAGGATTAAGTGATGTGCCACTTTGGTTTGGTGAATGTGTGCGTGCATGCACGCACACGCACGCACACATACGCAGAAACAGGCCTGATCAGTCTTTCAGGCATGTGCGCACCCTTTTTCTCATTCAATCACCCTCCGAGAGACACGCACATCCAGGCATGTGCTGAGAGGGGTTAAGGAGCTGCGTTGCCCTCTGAGCCAGTCTTACTGGGCTGTAATGACTTTAGAGGATGTCAGATTCTTTTTATCCACCAGTGTAATATAATAAAGCAGAAAGGGAGCTATCTTCTTCAAACTGCTTCTACTGGCCTCAGCGGACTCTCTTACCCAGTCTCTCGCTTTCTTTCACTTTTCTAACTTGTGCCATCCTCGTCTCTCTCTCTCTCTGCCCTCTGGTCCCAGATGAAATCTTTTGTCCTTCCTAACCTTGACCTCTTTCCCTTGTTCTCCTCCCTTACTCTTTGACTTCACTGGTGTATTGGGTTTGTTCAGCCTTCTGTTTTCCCTTTTGTTCTAAGCTTCCCTACTCCTCTAGTGTCACATATGACAGTGTAGGGTTCCTGAACTGCTTCACACTCAAGTCACATGCTGTTTCACTCCAGACACCTGGGTCAGGTTCCCTGCTGCTACAGGACCCTCTGGTTATCTCTACCCCCTTTTGATAGCCATACCATCCTTTGTATCCTTGCTCTCTGTCAGTGGATACCGGATGAGACAGACAGTGCTTCTCCCTGGGGGACGAATGGAGACAAAATTTCCAGTGCAGCTTACCTTAAGTGTTAACTAACTGGGACCTATATATCATACACTTCAAGTTGGTGGCAGATCCTTCATAATCTTACTATTAGAAACTGGGCAAACTTAAATAACATGTTCTGGGTATTTGCAGCACAAATGTTATCATCTGACCTTTAGAGTGAAAGAGACAAAGAACTGTGAACATTGTATAATTTGGAGTTTTTGTTTTTTTTTCTCTCCATTTACTTTGTATCAGAATGAAAATGTGCGTTTTAAACACTTTATATTTTTGGTTGCCTTTTTTTTCTGTCCTTCGTGATTCTGAGCTTTCCTTCAGATTTTTAAGAAAAAAACAAATGTGAAATTTAGCTTTAACAAGAAATTTGTTTGCAGCATTTGGTGCACAGACTGGTCTGGGACACGATAACTTGTGCAAGCAATGAAGGTGTTGGGGGTTATGGTTGCATACAGTCATGCAAAGATGAACATTTTCACAGGACTTGTAGAACCACCTTTACAAACACTAACTTGAGGTACTCATTTTCTGTGTGACTTTGTCTCTTGTTGCTTATTGGAACTACAGACTGCACAGCTCTCTTAAGATCCCGCCACGGCAATCAGGCTGAGATCTGGATTCAGCCTGATTCTTTTCTTTTTCATTCATTCTGTTGCAGATTTTCTGCTGTGATTTGGATCATTGTCCTGTTGCATGATATAATTTCAGTCAGACAGATGGCATCACATTTGACTCTAGAATATGACTTGCAAGGTGCCCGGGTCAGCCCTCCACCACCGTGCTTGACAGTTGATATGAGCTGTTTGAACTGATATGCTGTGTTTGGCTTTCTGCAAACACAGCGCTGTGCATTTTGACCAAACAGCTACACTTTGGTCTCATCTGTCCATTGCTCTAAGTCTTGTGGTTTGTTCAGATGCAACTTTACAAACCTAAGTGGTCCTGACATATTCTTATTAGAAAGAATCTGAAGATGCGGCTTTTGTTTTTTTGTTTTTTTACAATTTCTCTGAGCATTGCATGATCTGTCCTTGGGGTCAGTTTCCTGGGATGTCCACTCCTGGGACGACTGTGCAGAGCAGCAAACTGCTAAAACCTTTTATCAAGGTGCTCACACGTTCTGATGAGAAATGAGACGATTATCAGCACCTGGCTGCTACTTACTCTCTTGCTTCACATGACTGTACATGACCTCTGCCTGTTGCATCTTCACTATAAAGGTATTTGTGTGCTTAACGTCACAAGGTTTGTAATGTGTAACTTCTGCAGCTTCACCGTATGAACTGGACTTAGTAGTGCAGTAGTCTTGCGTAAGTAAAAACCAGCAAACCATTGTTGATGTAGAATCAACAATTAGCCTAATTATTAATCTTTTGACTGTGAAAGGAAATTCATGGAGGCACAGGGAGAACACAGGAAGGCCCCAGCCAAGTAGAAGGTTCAAATCACCTTCCTTCTATAAAGCGCCAGTGTAGCAACACTATCGCTCTTTAAAGAGCTTCTGAATCACAAACATTGCTATGGATGTAACTCGACACTCACCTTTTGCTCTATTCCTGTATTCTCCTCCTCTCCATCCATCCCCACTGTTTCACTGAGCTGCATGTTTATGCATATGGTTGTTGACGGGGGGTCTAATTAAATTCACCAGCAGACAGTTCCAGTTCACGTTCGCACAGTTTAATAAAAGACTATTAAAATTAGCTAAAGAACCTCATGCGAGTGTGTGCAGAAACAGAATGGTGACTGTCACCGATGCAGCCACACACTCCAATTAGGCTCACTGTCGAATTCTCACACATACAATGCCAAGTTGGCCGAGCGAAGACGGAAGAAAAGAGAAGCAGGGAAGAGTGAGAGAGAGAAGTGTAGAGCAAATAACTTTACTACTGCGTTAACTCCAGAAAGTAGATACGCGCGTGTGTGTGTGTGTGTGAAAAAGCATTTTTATCTGACTGCATGTAAATTCTAAGTGTCTAACTTTACTTGAATTGATCCCCATTATGTCTTTTCAAAGGGCAGCAGTTTGTCAAAGCCTGACACCACCTCTCATTTGCTGACACCTCTTCAGCTGGATGAGAAAGAACAGCCGACAAACAGCATTTCAAGAACGAAACAAAGGAGATGGTGCAGAGCTGATAAAACATATAACATCGGGCTCCGGGGCTGACTGTCAAACACATCACCAGCTAAAGCTACGGGACGTCTGAGAGGTCAAAACTGTGCGAACAGCTCAAAAGGAGCCCTTTTCAGACAAACACATGCACTCAAGTGGGTGGAAAAAAAGCAAGTCAATTACTGCATGCTGGCTTCAAAATGAGCATTACAGTAACACCACCCTCCTCCTCCTCCACCACACACACACACACACACACTCTGCTGCATCTTATGCACGTTTTCTGGAACTCATATTCAGCTGGGCCCAGTAATTGGTAAAGATGGTAAAGCGGCACACTGCGAGGCGTGAGAAGCCATCTTCTAACCTTGCACCGAGCAGCTGCCTCCCCCAATCAAAGCCGGGCTGGTTTCCACGGCAACCTCAATCCCATGTCTTCCACAGTAATAAGGCGGGAAAAGAAAGGCATGGTGCAGAGGGTGTGCGGCTGAAATGGAGCAGGAGAAGGTGGAGGAGGTGAAAAATAAATCCAGTCTGTGGGGAGCATACAAAAAAATAAATAACTGAGTTTTAGTGGTGACGTAAATTTAATGATGAGACTCATTCCGATTGTACAAACTTCAGTTTCTTTAAAAAAAAAAAATCCCCCACTATCAAGATTGTGTTTATCTCATTTCATCACCAAACCACATTCAAAACATCTCATAAAGCCCATTCTTCCATTATTTGTCACCCATTGTGCGTTCTTATCCAGTATATTGGCAAAATATCCCTGATATTTCTGTAATTCAACCAATTTAATTAAAGGGGGGTGGGTTTCTAATAAAAGCCAAATGGCAGATAGCAGTGCCTGGGCTTTTCAAGAGCTTGTTTAATCAGAGAATTGTTGAATGGAAGAAGGCAATAACAGAGTGAATAGAGGCTGGTATTTGTAAAGAAATGTCAGGGAGAGAGAAGGGATATGAGAGTCACTGGCTGAAACCTCTAATATGGTGCTGACTTTAATATAGGTAATATGTGTGCCATGCCTGTTGGGTTAGAGCTTCCTAATCCCTGTTGAGGGAGTGGAGTTTGTAGATGGAGGCAATGACAGATAAAACTGATGGACATGCCGGATTTTATTTCTTTGTCAT
>VUQJ01044725.1:19258-30610 GCA_015108635.1 Andinoacara biseriatus | reverse complement strand
TAATATGCTGTATACTGGATGGATGATAGGTTGGTGCTCTGACCTATGTGGTCCTCTTGTCACAGTCTTTTGCAACCACACGTTGTTTCTGAGTCTTTAAAGTGAAGTCAGTGCTCAAGTACCTTAAACCTGCAATCTTTTTGCAGGTCGCGACTCCTCTGGTTGCAAAGAGGAATCTGACTGAGCAGAAGTCTACGGGAAAATGACCTTACCGCTCTCTTCTTTTATGACCCAAATAAACACCTTGCACATGAGTTGATGTGCTCAGTCGGCACTTTCGAGTGTTACTGGATACAACACGCTGTTCATTTTGTTCAGCTATGCTTTAAGGCAGGTCTACATCGTTACTGACAATTCACTACTGTATGAGCATCGAGTGTCATTCAGTTTTCAGTGAGTCTTTTTGAATTTTTAAAAAAATTAAATCAAATAGATACAGCTGAAAATTATTTTAATAAAAGAGTCTGTTTTGAACAAATGACTAAAACATTTAACAATGAAATAAACACAAATTTAAAGAAAAACACAAATACAGTGAAAACGCAGCTTGTGGCTTTAGTGTACCTAACTGTATGTCATGGTCAGATGTCAAAGACATCACAGTATCATATAATCCCGATAGAACATTTCAGTATCATCATTTAGTTTTTGCTCCTTTGGTTTAAAAAAGTCCAGTGGGAGGTAGAATTAATGAGCAAAAGACAGGGATATCACATCAGTGTGGATGGATAGCTACAGGATAAAGTGATGAAGACATAGATTAATAGATGGAGAAAATGGATAGTGGGCACAAAGATTATTAGATAAAGTGAAGGGAAGGATTATTTATTGATACAAACATAGATGGATGGAGGGATGAAAAATGGGCATGAAAAAGCAGGGCATACATTCCCTCTGCTGGCCTCAAATTTACCCCAGAGTCTTCCATCACTCATCTTTCATCCCTTCCATTTTTATCCTCCTCCCTCCCAAATCTTCTATTTTTATCTCATCCCTCTCTTTTTCTGCCTGCCTTTCTTCTCCCGGTAAATCTTGGCAATTTTTTCCTCCCTCGGCAGTGAGTTGAAAAGTTCAGGCATTATTCCTGAGCAAACTGGAATTTAAAGTTAAAACAAGCCCACGGAGAAGCTGCAGCAGCTTAGGCTCATTATTATTAACAAATGAATTAGTCTTTATGCCACACTTAATAATCATCAGTTTGGTTGGTTTGCTTTGTCTGTGGGGTTTTTTTTAAATATTTGATTAAACTGAAAATTACATTTTAAAAATGAAACACTGGACACCTTCTGTTTTCAGAACTGACTTAATTCTTCATGGCATAGATTCAACAGTGTGTGGGAAACATTCCTCAGAGATTTTTGTCCATATTAACATGATAGCATCACACAGTCGCTGCAGATTTGTCGGCTGCACAAAGCCTGTTTCACCACATCCCAAACGTGTTCTATTGGACGAGAATCAGGTGGCTGTGGAGGCCATTTGAGAAGAGTTCGATTAACTCAATTTTACACAATTTTCACAACAAACACTAGCCTCAAGGTGCTTTATATTGTAAGGTAAAAACCCTACAATAATAGAAAAAACCCAACAGTCAAAACGACCCCCTATGAGCAAGCAGTTGGTGACAGTGAGAAGGAAAACTCCCTTTTAACAGGAGGAAACCTCCAGCTGAAAAAGGCTCAGGGAGGGGCAGCCATCTGCCCCAACCGGTTGGGCCTGAGGAGAACAGTGAACTCCGTGGTCAAGAAAGCAGTTTGAGATCATTTAAGCTTTGTGACATGATGCGGTATCCTGCTGAAAGCAGCCATCCGAAGATGGGTACAATGTGGTCATAAAGGGATGAACATGGTCAGAAACAATACTCATGTAGGCTGTGGTGTTGAAACAACTACTAAGGGGCCCAGAGTGTACCAAGTAAATATCGTCCACACCATCACATTACCTGAACCATTGATCTAAAGCAAGGATCGACCCATGCTTTCTTGTGTAGTTCGAATTCGGGCTCTACTGTCTGAATGTCACTCCAGAAGTTGAGACTCTTTAAACCAAAAAATATTTTTCTAATCTTTTGTCAAATGTTGGCGAGTTCTAGTGAATTGTTGCCTCTGTTTCCTGTTCTTGGCTAACAGGAAAGGCACCCAGTGTGGTCATCTGCATCTGCTTCAAGGTTTTGAGAGGTTGGACATTCAGAGATGCTCTTCTGCAAACCTTCATTTTAACCAGGAGTGATTTTCAGTTAAAAATCAGGTAATTTTTACCCACAGAGCTGCCGCTCATTGGATAGTTTCTCTATTGGGACCATTCTCTGTAAAGCCTAGGGATTGTGCAGGAAAATCTCAGTAGATCAGAAGTTTCTGAAACAGTCCGACCAGCCTGTCTGCCACGAAAAACCATGTCATGAGAGATAGAGCTATAGGTATATATTATTTATTTGTTTGTTTTATTCATTTATTTCTTTACTTTGCCCATCTAACTCAGGCTAGAGCTTAATTCATGATTTACACAGAGGGACTCCATTAAGATATCTTAAGAGTCCATTTGTGGTAATATTGGGACAAAGTGAAGATATTTGAAGGCCTTAGTTTGAGGGTTTGCATTTGAATTAAATTCAGGTAAATGCTTAGGTCTTGAGAACATGTAAAATCCTTAAAACTACAAACATGTAGGATATATGAATTTGGAGAAACAAGTCTCAGACATTTGATAACTTCAAACAAAACCTTGTGTCAAAGGGAACGTTATCAGAAAGAGACAGTGCTGTTTAAAATAGACACACTTCAGTCACTCTCTGTTTAACTCAATTCTTCATACCTCTTAGTAATTTTTCTTTTTCTTTTCTTGGACATCTTTTTATCACGCATCTGTAAACACTAATCATCTCCTCTCCCTGTCATCATTTCCATGTTTCTTTTTTTTCCATCTGACATTTGTCTCTGTCAGAGTTTTTCCTCCCACTTATATGACTCATTGTTCTGTCTCAGACGCTGATGTTTCCACCCCTGAAATGAATATACTCAAACTTTTCAAGTCTTTTCACTTTTGTTCCCACGAGCAGCAACTTTCACTGCATGTCCTATCAGATAACCAGATATTTGCTGAGCTCAAACTTTAACCACAGCTAGAGACACAGGGAGCTGGTAAAGTGAACATTTTGAGGAATCTAACCAGTTTGCTATTAGTGGAGGACGAAGGCTTGTTCTTCTCTCTGGCAGAGGTCACCGAGGACATCAAAAGGTCAGCATTGGCAAAACACCAAAGGGAAATAACTGAAGACTCTGGGTATTGTTGAGCTCATTTGGTAGAAAGTTTTAAGTTTTGTGTGGATAGAGAGTAGTGCCTGTGGCCTGGCAGATAAGGATGGATGGTCCTGTACTGGGGTAGAGAACTCCTCATTACCTCTTAGAAAGCTTTTGCTGGGAAAGGAGGCTTCCACAAAGGATAAACCCACAAATCTATCCATTAATCTTCTGGCACTTAGAGTCAGGTTTAGCAGCTTAGTAGAGATGTTCTTCTACTGGACTCTTTTCTCAATAAAAGCTGCATGAGATCTATAAACTCTTTAGTGTGTTATGGGTCTAATAAAGAGTTTTTTTTGTTGTTTTTTTTTTTGGACATTTTATTTAAATGGAAGTCGCTTTAAGGAATCCTGATCAGAAGCATAAACTACCTCAACTGGCTTCTCGCAACTAAAGCGTTTTCTAAAAAACTTTCCCTGACTGTGATTGAAAAGTTTTTCATCACGCCGGGGTTCAGCTTGAGTATTTAAAGGATGACATCAAGTTGTATACAGCCATCATTCCTACATGGACTAACAATACTTACCACTGGACAGCGCCTTCCTCTCAACAATATAATACTAAAGTAAAGCTCGAGAATTACGTCACGCCTGGTTTTTGTTATGTGTCACAGCACAAGTTAATCCTCGTTAAGGTGACCTTATGTCATCGTGGGAATCTCAATTCTACACCTCAGTTAATCTCACAGACATGCACGCACACACATTTCATTATCAGTGTCGCTGGTTAATTTCTCATTTAATATAGATGGTGACCTTCTGGGCCCCTGGTGGAACTAATTGCCTCCCAGAGGCAGAAACAATCATCGGACCTTCAAACGCCAGACAAAGACAACGACTCGAAGGACACGTTCGCTCTGCCAATTATAAAGCCTGCAGTTGGCCCGTCAGCCTCCACAGATCACAGCCTTCTTAACAAGCAGGAAACAGACATTTAGAGAGATTTTTAAGACAAAGAGGCGTCGCCCTGGTTATCTGAATCCCAGCGTGTCATTTACGTCAAAGCACGATGTTTTTGTGAATCACACAGAGGGACTGCTGCTCAGAGAAGCATCACTCTGCAGCTAATTGAGACCCCGAAGATTACAACAGTGGCTCAGCTACAACTTAATTTATTTTCCCTTTCCTATGCCTCCCCTTTTTCTTTCATTTCTTATTGTTTACATTTTGATTTGGCCATAACCTGAAATACTTTAAAAAAAAAAAAGGGTAGTTTTTAATATTTTAATTTCCAGCTCTATATTTTTCTTCCTTAATTCTGCTCAAGTATATTGCTTGACTTACTGTTGAAAATAATCCTTATTTTTTTTCTTATATTGGACCTTTATGCACCTCTTTGGTTAATCTATGCCATTTTAGCTCATCCCCCTGTGTTTACTGGATGAACCACCAGTCTCTAAAAGTCCATTACGGGCTAACTTAAAGCACTTTATAAAATCATTGGATTTGGTTAATTAGGATGTAGACAGCTCTGAGGAAAAATAAGCCATGGGGTAGGAAATTCTAAAAGCTAGCAAGCTACCACTCATGTGCCAAGTACAGCAAGACTTGGCAGATGATCCAAGGAGTTATCGGCCTATTGTGAGGGTATATTGTGGAAATATTGTGAAGACTTAAAATTAATTCAATTACATTTTCTGGAGGAGGACCCACAGACTTCCTGCCAGTTATGAACACCTTTGATAAGAAAGGATCCTGAAGGTATCCTCAAAAGAATCGTCAGTGCTGAAGTTTGGTGAGTCAAATCTTATAAATATGCACCCTTACATTTTTTCCTTCCATTGAGGAATGCTGTTGCCATGCTTGGTCTGCAGTCATCCAACAATAGCAGTGCATGTTCATTGGAAATTCATTTAGACTGTATTAGCATTCTTGACACTGATTCAGCTTCTGTTTAGCTGCCCGTGTCTACTTTGGTTTCTGATCTAGGGTACTCAGACCAAAATGAACTGGCAGCTGTGACATTAAGAACACGTTTATGCAGGCAGAATATTTAAAAAATAAAATAAAAGATTGTTTTAGCTGCTATGTGCCTCCTGTCTTCTCCTCCAACACATTTCAGCTCCGACATGTTCTGACTGAAATGAGCTGTCACATTAAATCAGCCACCAGAGTTGCCAAAATCTAACAAATTCTCCTATGTGTGGGGTAAAATTCATGTGGTAGAAATGAAAATTTAATATATCGCATACCAGATGAATATGACTTCATGATCATGGAAATGTATTCAAGTGCTTGTTTTTGCCACTGATTGCAAAACATCAGATGCATGTGGGTAAATGTTCTCTAGTGAGCTACCGCGTGACTATAATGTCCAGGTGGAGCGGCGTGTCGGGCAGCTCCGGATAGCAAGAAAATTATTTACTAACTAGAGCTGAAAAATTCACGAGGTGCCAAACACACTCAGGCGAGGAGGCAGATACATACACTCCTCTTTTCTCCCATTTCCAGATGAATTATTAACATCACATTTTCACTCTTTCCTCCTCATTTGGCAAATTAGATGCACAGATGCATGCCTACAGTTCAAACCTGGTCATGTGCCGCATGCAGTGTTTTTCCATCCCTTTCTGTTCCTCCTAGTTTCAGTGCTGCTATTCAGAGTTAATCCTGACTGGTGATGCTATGTTTACACCAGGGTCTCAGGTGCGTCTCAGCAATCGTGTCCCTTAAAAGATGAGGTTCATGTCCTTCTTTGCTGTCAACAAATCCCATTTGCAGACAGTGTTGCAGCATCTGTGGCTCTTGCCCCATTGGTTTAATGCTTGTCCAAAATGACTATTTAATACTGTCGTACACTTATGCAGGTAGTAGTGTGAGTAGCCATAATCCTGTATGCACTGAGCATGTACAGTGCAAAAGTCTTGATCCACCAGTCTTTTCTTTATATTTTGGTAGGAAAATAGCAGGTAGGTGCAGTGATCTATTGAAACATGGGCAAACATGCATAGAATTGAAAAAAAATGAGGCAAAAACAGAGTTTTTCCAATTCTAACAAGCCAAAAGGTCAATATCTGGTACAGTATGACCACCTTCATTCTTCAGCAGCCTGAATTATCTTTGGCAAGCTTTCTTGTAATTACTTTAGTCTTCAGGTTAAGAAGATTCAACTAAAGAAATAGGAAGAAATAATTTTACTACTTTTATAAAACACTTTTCAGGGTTCTAGCCAGCGGTTGATCGCCCGGTGCTGTGCCTATCTCAGGTGCCTTCGCACCAGGCTGAGGATTTCAGCAGTTAGCTACCAGGCCATTAGCATTAACAAGCGGTTGTTCAGTATATTTGGTCAGTACCAAAAGGTTTTCTTTTTTTAGCCAAAATGTAAAACAATATTGTGAATGCAGGAAGTAAATCTAAAAGGAGTCTGTAAAAAGTTTGCAAAAAATGAAACTCAAGTTTTAAAAAAATAGATTTTTCAATAGTGTGGAGGTAGAGACAGAAATCCCAAATAATTAAATTTCATCTAATTTACACAAGGAGCATTCCCTGATGATGTTATTAACACCAAGCCTCAAGCACTTCTTACAGAACTCAGCCCCCTGCTGAGCCCCCCTGCTGAAGCCTGCTAACCACGGAGGCACGACACTGAAAATGCAAAAACACCTGCTGTTCAGCTTAAACCTTTTTCCAGAATCTTGGTGCAAATAACTATAAGTTATTCAAACACAGTTTAGCAGCAAGAAGAAAGTTTACAGGGCTGGTAAGACAGATTGTTTGCACCCTTTTTTTTTGCCTCTCATAAAATATGTAGTAGACTATCAAACTGTTAGGCATGGTGCAATCAAAATATTACCAGGCACTGTTGTCTGTATTATGTTAAACAACAATGGATTCACTTTTTTCTTGGGAATCATCACTATCCTGTTTCTCAGCACCCATGCAATTTTCATTAGAATTGCACCACATGCTTTCCACGTGGAGACGAAGAGACACAGTTAATGTGTCCAATGTGTCCAACAGCAAAAAAAAAACTTGCTGCCACTGAGGAATTACCATTGATTTTTTGTGTTTGTACAGGACCAAATTATTAGAATTAAAAATGTTCTGGTCCTTCAAATTAGGTAAGTACAACCTCAAGATGAATAAAAACACATTAAATATTATACTGTCATTATTTATGTACCTAAAATTAAACCAAAATGCAGAAGCAGTGTGAAAAACTAAGTAGCTATACTTTTGCTACTTCTGCAGGACTACCTGCTGTGAATAAAATGCAGCTGATTAACTGAGCGTCAGTAAGTGTGAGCACCTCTTTAAAAGCAGGTGTGTGTTAACACAATGCCAAGGAGGAAGGATGTCAGCAATGAGAAGCAACGATTTCTACCCATCAGTCTGGTAAGGGTTATAAGTTCATTTCCAAACAGCTGGAAGTTGCCATCAGTCTACAGTGAGAAAGAAGCAGAAAAACATTCAAGGCAGTTGCCAGGCTTCTTAGGGGTGGACATCCCAACAACTTCACCCTAAGGTCAAAAAACCCAAAAGCTGTAGCCCAGACTCCACAGGCCTCATTTAGCATGTTAAATGACAGTACTGTACAACTAGAAGAGGAATGAACAAGTATAGCTACTTTGAAGGGTTCCCAGGAGAAGGTTTATTTCCTCTAAAAAGAACATGGCAGCAGGACTTCGGTTTGCAAAGCTCCATCTGAGCAAACAACAAGACTTTTGGCATAATGTCCTTTGGACAAACAAGACAAGTTGAGATTTTTGTCCATAATGCACAGCGCCATGTTTGGAGAAACAAGTGAAGGTGTAGGCCTGCGATAATCGTTCTGTTTTGCTCCTAATGAGACCATCAACATAAAACAGAATTAACATAATGAGTAACAAATATAACTAGTGTTTGAGGCCACAAGCTCAATGGGAACATGTTTACTGGGGTCAGTGAAAAGAATCAAGACTTCTTTCTTGCAGCTAGAGGAGTCGCCCCTTGCAGGCTGGGTTTAAGACATTTCAGCACTGGCTTCTCATTTCCACTGAAGGCGACATCTGTCGTTACATATTGGGCTCTGCAATGAAGAGGAGGTTGCTTCTGTTATGTTTTATGAGTTTTTGTGAGTTTAATTTATTTTTATTCCCTTGATGTTTGGTTTAGAGGTGCAGATGAAGTCCAGACATCCCTTAGCATTCTCCTCTCGTACTGCTTTTATTTCCCTGCAGCTCCCACTATTTGTTTTCATAAATTACTTTGATATGCTGGGAGAGGCAACAGTGTATCTATGTGTGTATGTGTTTATGTGCTGGGTCATTTTAATCATATATTACTGAGCACTTATCTGCTTCAGCTCAGTGAGACACATGTCCTGTCCCAGTATTTTTACAGCCTGCACACTCAAAACAAATGTTTTTCTCAGCTTTTTCGGCACTTATGATAAAGTACATTCTTACCTACTATAACCTCTAAAAACAACAAAAGGCTCAAATAGTTGTAGAGGGAACCGTATAAGTCAGGGGGATAGAAGTCTCAGAGGAAAACAATAACGCCTTTTTATGGAGCTGACATACGCTGATTAAAACTTAAGGTCATCTCATTCCTGTGATATCAAGCATGATCGGGTTCATCTTTCCCTCTCTGCTAGACCACATCAGAAAGTGAGGAAACTAATTGGTGCATTTTAGAAAGCTAAATAATCTCCCATTAATTATGTTGGATTTAAACTGCTCAACAATTGAGGACCTCCTTTGTTATCAAAATGAGCAAAATATGCATGATGGATGATAGGTCTGGTCTGCAAGCAACCTAGTTTATCACCTAAACTCTTAATATGGAGTCGTGCTGTCAGGCTATGTGAACTTTCTCATATATTTAGACAGAGTGTTTAGCCGGCAGACTTCTGACTAATGCAGATTCAAGCTAGCAATAGTAAGACTGCTCACCTGGCTCCAGTGACCCTATGACACTATTGTTTGGTGGAATTTATGTATGCATAAGGAAAAATACATGTAATGCACATCAAATATAAGATTTAAACATGTCAGATACAATACAGTAACTACTGAATTACAGCTGTAGTGCGTGGGCAGATAAATAAAACAGTTACCATGCCAAGATACCACTGTTTAAGATGTGCATAAAGGTAAGCCTTATTGTAAAATGTAAAAATAAAAAAAAAACCCTACTGATTTAACATGTGCTGTGTTAAAGAGATATCAACTGAAGTTCAACTATGTCTGCGCTGTATTTGCATTGTTAGAGTGTTTTTTTACGTGTGAAGGAAAGAGTCATAAACACTTTAGTTCTCATTAAAAAGATTTATATATTGAAGAATCAGCAAAATATCATGTACATGGATCCTCTTGACTTAGAAAATCGCAGTCTGCAAGCAGTTAGTTGCAACCAACCTTACTGAGACAAGTGCTTCCTCTAAGCTAACCTAACATTTTATTTTACTGCTAATCACAACCCTATTGGTTCGAAACAGGTGGGGGCAGGGCTATGGTTTAATCTTGGCGCTTCCCTTATTGGTGCTCGGGCTGGTCTCAGCCTTTTGGCCCATCCAATCGGCAGCACAGATACCCTGAACAGGAAGACATCCAATAACTAGAATAGAAACAGTCCAAGAATTAAGTATTAGGTTTTAACAAAATAGAGTATTTTTATTTCCATTGATGGGCTTTAAAAAGGCGACACCTCTTAGGGGCATGGAAGCAGCTTACTGTGGAAACAGCACACAGCTTTTGTAGGTATGATTGTGTCTCTTCAGTAAAGCAATCAACCTGTCTGTGGATGTCCACACCGTTCTCATCGGTTTCCAGCAGCACATTCCAATCAGTGCGTTCGAAGAGGTCCCTCAGAGACTCAGTAGCATCGGGTGTGCGTTTCCTGACTGCGAGTTTAGTCGCAGGTCATCTCCAGGCACAGGACTTGTAACACATTTGCAGAAAAAAAAAGTTGTGGTCTGATCTGCCAAGTGGTGGTAAGACAGCAGCTCTGTAAGCTTCTTTGAGATTGGCACAGAGCAGATCAAGGATTTTATTTTCTTTGGTAGGACAGTCAACAAATCGTGTGAATCCAGTCAGGTGGGACAAGAGAGAAACAGAAATCTCCAGTCTCCAGAAATTATGAAGCGTGCCTCTGGATCTGTGGTCCGTATCCTAGCAACAGTGTCATGGAGAACTCCAGCTGTTGCCTTGGGTGGAATGTACACAAGCATTGTTATGATATGATGGAATTCTCTTGGTACATAATAAGGTTGCATACCAACTGCCAACAATTCCATATCAGGACCACACATCCTGTCCTTGGGAGTGACTCATGATATACTTTGTGATTCTTCACCAAGATCTCCAGCTCATTACTTTTGATGGGCAGAGAGTTGACATTTCCCATGATGACTGTTGGTTTATATATTGTATATAAAGTTTATATATCGTAATCCAAAAATGAGATATCGATCTAAATGAATTTACACTGTTAGCAGAGTAGAATTAGGTAGGTATCTCAAAATATGCCAAAATATGACTTAGGCAATTATGCTATTAGGCTGACGATATGCAAATCATACTTAATTTTTTTTTTTGTTTATTCATTATATACTTAGGATATCATTTACAGTGGATAGGACAGTGATTAAGTCTAATACAGAATGGAAAGTGTGGGTTGCAAAGCAGCTTGTAGAGGCGTCAGCAACTGTTAAAGCAGCGCAAACAGGACACCTTATGTGACAGTTGTAAATGTTATGTGGAGAAATGTGTCCGCTTTAGATACATGTGTAAGAATGTGTAAAACACTACAATATAGAGCTGACAAAGCTACACAAGAACTTTAAGTTCCTTTTGACTCCCTGCCCAGCAAATGCAGCCAAACAAGCAAAGTTAGATCCTGGCTGGTGAAGAAAGTGGAACATCCAGCAGCTAAAGAGATCCTTATAAACTACCCTGAAGCTGCTGAGAGAAAAATGAGGAATACAGGACATCAGGCATGACAAAAAACAAAACTGGGACTGGTGGATAATCTGGATTTTAAATCAGACATGAGTATGTTTGTGTGTAAATGCTAGACAGTGGAAGAATAATTTGGTAGAATCAATCAATGCCTGCCTACCCCCCCCCCCCAGA
>VUQJ01044725.1:5482-15701 GCA_015108635.1 Andinoacara biseriatus | reverse complement strand
TGGAGCCACAAGGGAAATATCTACCCTCGTTTTGCCCAAAGTTTCTGAACTCTGTTTACAAACTTTACACTTCACTAAACACCAATTCATTAGATATCGTTAAGTTCGTGGAATAAAAAACTATGTTCATTATTTTGCTGTGCAGCTATAAAGGAAAACAGTGAAGAGAGGAAAAACATATTCAAGAAGCAATGCATCATGTCTCCCACACAGAGACAAGAATAATAAATGCAAACCCACAAGAGAAACCCACGCAACCCAGTAAACATGTAAAAAAAAAATAAAAAATGCAACATTAGCTCAAGCTGATGGAGATCTATTGTCTGTAATTGATCTCCTTCTTCCTTCTTCACTCACAGGAATCAGCGATGTGTGAAGGACTGTAATTAACGAGAGCTCGTCCTGCTTTGTTCATCTTCTGACACACGGAGCTCTCAGACTGCTTCATTAATGTTCTGTGAGGACGTTAACATGTTTTCAAGTCTTCTTCACACATCCATGCTTCATTAATGAGCTGCAGTTCTCGTCATAAACTCACGCTTACACTCACTGACATAATTATAACCAGTACATGTGTGGGAATATCATTTCAGACCTGGTGCTTATGTGTGAAATTATTTTATTTGCAAATTGAAGCCGACATGAAAACTGTTTACCGGCTGTAAACTGGTAATTATGGTAACTAATAAACGCGGCATTAGGTGCGGCCGACCCCGGGGTCCTCGCTGTCAAAGCAAGAATGCAGGAAGCTGTTTGCAAGGAATTCGTTTCGCAGCTCAGATAACTCCATAATCTCATTTTTTATGTTTGTGTGTAGACAGATAATGAGATTTGAGAAATCTGTACCTTTGCAAAAGCACACACCAGTCACGGTCAGTTCAAAGGTGAAAAGTTGGTGATGACTCAGAAACAGCAAAACATCCTGAATGCCGGGCGGCTGCAGGATAATTGTAATTTGTGTGTTGCTACTTTCTGACAGGCTGTCCTGGCCAAGCTGTCAGCCTGTGTAAATATACAGATACTGTATGTGCCGTCATTCCTACTTTCCCAACGAGTTCTGATTTTTTATGATTTATTTTGATACATTTCCTTGAAAGAATGTTTGCATCAGGTTAATGTTTGTTAAATTGCTTCCAAGTCCTGAAGTTTGGGTTTCACCCTTCCCTGTTACTGGCTCCTGCTGATCCTGCTTTTCTTGCCATTGGCTGGTTCCTGAGTCCTGCAGCCAATGGATGCTCTGCAGGGCCTACAGTATATAAGTTGTCTGTACCTGCTTCAGGACCTTTTGGCCATTTGGTGGTAATTAGAGCATCATGTGCTTTTGAGGGGCTTTTTTTGATTGTATGTTTGTTTTTCGCTTTTGGTTGTTAACCTTGACTGATTTCCCAGTGGAAGCTGGTCAGGGAAAGCTGCCATTTCCTTGTCTCCTATTTTGTTGGTTGTCAGGGAGCTGATGTGTAGGTTTGTACTTTTTTTTGTTACCAAGCTAATTGGTTGATGGGGTTTTCTTTGAAGTTAGGGTTTGTTTGTTGTGTTGTGTTCATGTTTCCTCTGTTAACATCTGGGTAATCAAACTTTTCACACCAACCCAAACAGCCTCCTCACGTTCCTTCATCCAGTCCTGTTGCGGACGTAACATATTTGAAAAGAAAATTAGGCAATGTGTGAAAAACTAAGTACACCCCCTGATTCCCGCAGTGATAACTTAATGATTTTTTATGACTTCATCACTCTCTCACATCATCTTGTTCACAGCGTTGCTTCCCTTCACTGAGGTTTGGGTGCGTTCAGCTAAAATCCTGCCGCAGCTTTTTAATCCGGTTGAGATCTGGCCCATTACAACACCGTGATTCTTTTCTTTTTCCACCCCAGCCCCGCTCTGTCTAAGAACCCAAGTCGTATGTTTCTGGTTAACACCATGGGGCTCACCCACCCCAAATTTTATAATCTCCACGGTTTTAATTATTCCTTTAAAGAGTGGCAAAATGTCCTCACGTCGGCGCATCATCTTGATGTTGCTACCCTTTTAAGGATAATTTGGACTCCGGGGCATTACAATACACAAACGCATACACACAAATCGAACAAGCACAAGTGACCCAGTTTTCCGGCAGCATGACAGGATGCTGCGAGCTCACGTAATGAAGCGAAGCCACCCTGAAATAGTTGGAGGGAAAGCTGTTAACCACAAACTTTCAGCAGTGATGGACGAGGAACCCTCCCGCCTGACTTCCTGTTACTCAGCTCTGTTCGTTTTGCCATTAAGGCCTCCGCTGGGAGTGCAGATTGCAGTGAGAAAAGATGAGTACAAATTGACTTCCTGTCACAAGACTACACACAAAAATGCACACGGCGCACCCTAATTGCAGAGGAGTACAAACAGGCCGGCGACACACAATCGAAAGAGTGTGGCTGAACATTAAAAATGCATCATGAGCCAATTAGCATCCGTCTGGGGCAAAAAGAGGAGGAAGGAGTTGATGAAGAACAGTGGAAAACAAGATTAGAGAAACTGATTGACAGAAAGAAAGGAGAGGCGATGGACACGGAGGGAGATAGTGAATTATAGCAAGAAAAAAGGGAGAAATAAAAATGTAAATGGAGCAAATAAAGAGAAATGAAATGGAGCGGCAAAGGTTCAGGTGTTTCAAATCAGAGCTGAGTTTGATTTTACTTTTGTCAGTTTTCATCAGTAAAGGTTTAAATCATGGTCACCTATCATTCTCACACTGTTACAGCCGATTTAGTCTTCTGTGGTAAATCTTGGGAGAGCATTTGATGTACGCTGTGCACGTGGCTGACCCCGTTGCCTGCATTCGTGCTTGTTTGTGGTGCATTATGTGTTATTTATGTTCTGGTCATGTCCAGTTGTTTGAGCAATCTCCCCTCAGAATCGGTGTGCTGATGGTGGTGTGGCCAGGCAGGTTGAAGGTCCGTGGATTGATCTCTGACTCCTGCTGTCCACACACTGAAGTATCCTTTGACAACATACTGAATCCCAAGTCGCCCCATATGCAGCCATGTGAGTTTTAGACAACACATAGATATAAACAACGTATGAATGTGTGTCATCTTGAGTAGATGCTACCTAAAGTACCATTCCATCCTGACATTCTGTGAGAACACATCGCTGCTCCAGAGTCCAGCAGTGGTGTGCTTTACATCGCGCTTGGTTGATGTAAGGCTTGGACGCAGCTGACCATGGAAACCCATTCGATGAAGCTCTCCGTGAAGAGGCTCTATGGAGATCTGTGGCGACTGATTCTGCAGAAAGTTGGTGACCTCTGTGCATTATGCATCTGCTGACCCCTGTTATGATCCAGGATCATGTGTCATGTGTCTTCTATTTGACCCTCCCACTGGAGTGTGAGTGGGTGTGTCGGGCTTCTCTCCTCCCTCCAGAGTGTTGCTGCAACAGGTGGAGCCTGCGGATTGGATGATTGGATGGACAGTTACTCGCTCTCTCTCCTTTGTTTCCTCCAGGCCCAACAACAGTCAGCATTTTGCCTGTGTGCTCATCGTTGTATGCTAGTCTTGACTGCAAGTGGTACTAGTTTGTAAGTGCTGTACATAGTTTTGTAAATAGTAAACCGTCAAAGATAGCCACTGTAAAAGCACTGCTGCAGGTATGTAGGTGGGAGAAGTATGGCGTTTCAGTTGGAGGACTTTATAAGCCCAACTAGGAAGAAGCTTAATAATTGTAAGAAAGGCGATCTTATACTTATTTTCTACTTATTTTCTTTGATGTACAAGCACCAACAAACATCAAGGTTAAAGACCTGAAGGAGCTCTTGTGTACAAAGCTGGGTGAAAGGTGCTTGATTGGTGAACCAGCTCCTGCAGCTCCTGAACTGGGTGCGGCTGCTGGTGTTCCTACCCCACCGCAAAATCTCCCTCCTCAAACGGCCGCGTCTACAGAGCAGCTGCAGCTTACTCTGCTCGTAAAGGAGGTGGAGTTGTAAAAGCAGCGGTTGGAGGTGGAAGCCATGCACTTGAGGGTGAGAGCCGAGTGTGTGGGCTGTTTTGCTGCAATGCAAACTTAGTGGGAAAAGCCCAGGAGATATGCACAGCTCTTTCGATTGAGGAAGCTTAAACTATGCTGTTGTAAAAGCCGCTGTGTTGCATGCATGTGAGAGCCAAAAGCGTTTTGACACAAATTCAGGAATGTGGAAAAAAAAAAACTGGCACCCAGACTTATGTGACGTTCGCCAGGGGAAAGAGGACCCTTGTTGATAAATGGTGTCAGGCAGCAATTTTACGTGGCCTACCACTTCATGGCTGAGTTGTTGTCATTCCCAATCACTTCCACTTTGTTATAATACCACTAAGAGTTGACTGTGGAATGTTTAGGAGTGAGGAAATTTCATGAATGGACTTGTTGCACAGATGGCATCCTATCACAGTACCATGCTGGAATTCACTGAGCACCTGAGAGCGACCCATTCTTTCAATAATGCTTGTAGAAGAGTGCCTAGGTGCTTGTTTTTCTACACCTGTGGCCCTGGAAGTGACTTGAGCACCTGAATTCAATGCAAACTCTGATGTCAGGTATGTCTCAATGAAGCTAAATTTCCAGACCGCAGATATTATTCCTAAAATCTGATATTCTGGGACAGCTGTGGATTAGAAGGTCTACTAATTCAAAGATTGGTGATTGGTTCCCCGGCTCCTGCAGTCTGCATGCCAAAGTGTCCTTGGGGAACCTGAGTTGTCTCCATCGGACTGTGAATGTAAGTTAGACAAAGTGTTCAGGCATCGAAAGTTCTTGTATAAATGTGTATGTGATTGAGTGAACGAGGCTGGTAGTGAAAAAGTGCTTTAAGTTGTTGGCTACAGTAGGAAAGTGCTAAATAAGTACCAGCCCATTTACCATTAAGCTTTTAACATCCACCAGGTCACTGGCAGCTCATCTAGGGGTTAGAATTTATTTAAAATCCAGCCCATTTGACAGAACTTCCTCCTGTTTGGAACACCCAAATGGAAAAGTTTTTAACAGAAAAAACTGTAATGCCAAAGCGTACAGTATGACACTTGATCTGAAAATGGAGCTATTTAACAAAAGCAAAAAATTCAACCCATGGTCACGTCACACATCAGCGGTCTGCTGGTTAATCCATGAAAACCTGCCCCGATGCGTTTGGGAAAAATAAGACTGAGTGGACGGTTTGGTTCACAGTCTGTGGAAGAATGTGATCGTAGAAAGGTTTTCCAAATTGGAAAGTTTATTGTATAGGAAATCATTTAAAAGATAACAACTAGTTTCTGAAAATGTGTCTGTTCAGCATGAACAAAGCAAAATCTAATCCTGATCCCAAATAGGTCGCCAATATCCTGATGGATTTTCAGAGGTCAAAATTGCTCTCCAGTGCAGGCTTCTCATAGTGAACACGCATCGAGATCTGCTTATTTTTGGTGAAATCTTCTTGAAATGAGTATTGAAGTATTGATTTGCACACACCTCCCTCTACACTCAGTGCGCCGGGAGAAAGAAGAAGGCAATGAAAGGATGCACTCAGGGAATCCTTTGAGTTCTCAAATGTGGTTTTTACATCACCTGTCCTCTTAATGTGCGTCAAAGCAGGTGTACAGCTGAGGTATTAACTTGTAAAAAGGGTTTCGATGTTGCAGGACGAGGACATAAACCTCTGCGATCTTGCACGGTGAGAAAAGCTCGAGTGGATATTTGTGTGGGTGTGCAAAATTGTAGGCAGGGGAATATGTGAAACTGAGATCAAAATGTTGAGCCACTGCACACGCAGGCTGAATACTAATAAGTTCATTTAAAAGCAGTAATATGCAATTATTCAAAAATAATTTTGATACTATGCTCGCTTGCGATAGGGCGAACTGCATCGCCTTCATTCTGCCCACTTCAAATGTCTGGCCTGCCATTACGTAACTTGGCTAAGCAGAAAAGTGCACTGCAGAGGATGCTAAGAGTGAAGCTGAAGAAATACAAGTAGAGGACTGGCAGAACAAGCTCTTGCTGCAGGGACTCAAGAGGAAGTTGTGTGCATGGAAGCAGAAGAGCCAGAGAGCAGCACAAACAGGTTATTGGACTATTGCTTTGCTTTTCTGGCCAAATTTTGCTCCCTGTGCAATAAATTTTAGACCTATTCTGGCTAAGATTGAGGACACACACAGCAGTGAGGGTGCTGGTCTATTCTGACAAAAACTCAGCTCAGTAGCAACTTGAACTGCGACTTTCAACATCTACCAGTCAGTGAGCTATTTATGTTTGAAATGGTCACCTGTTTGGCACAAGCTTATGTAGATAAGAGCTCTAAATACATGTAAGAAACTTCTGGTTTCTAATAATGTGCTTGTTTAACATGCAGCTAAAGTGTAAGCTAACCCTCCATCGCTCTAATGACAATGTGATTACCACTGGGTTAAACTGATCAGCGACACTTTGGGGAATATCAAACAACAGTAAATCTCATCTCTGCACAACTCAGCCTAAATCTGAGATCATGATTTCATTAACATCACAGAATGAGCTTCAATTTCCCAATTTCAGCCTTAAATATGAGGCGGGATCAAAATGTTTTGAGCAAAGGTTTATAAAAAATCAAAATCCTCACATTCAAGGTCAGTCTTCTTGGACACTTTAGATGCTGTTTTATCCACAAGTCCTGTCATATCTCCTTGTACTTGTTTCTCTGTGACGGTTGCTGGAGCTTGTCTGTCACAAAGATCATTGTTCAGCTCGATTATTTTATTTATTAATTTATTTGTTTGCTTTGGAGCAGTAGATGATGGCACTGGAAGGCAAATCTGTTAGGTGGTCCAAGTGATTGGCAAAGATTGTGTTGATGTGGCCGAGAAACTCCGATGAAAGTTCTCCCTTTGATTCCTCGGGACATTATCATTGTAATCCAGTTATTTCGTGTACCGGCGCCTCTTTAGTGGCTGCGGATCTCTTCCGGTGTGCCAAAATGGACATCCCCCAATTTTATTCTTTCTTTTCTAATTGATGGGATGTAGAAGAAGTTGCAGGGAGGCAAATCTGGCATGTGGTCTGTGTGGTGAGTCAAGTTTTTGTTGGTTCGAGCAAAAAAGCCTGTTTGCACAGCTTTAATTAGACTTTGCATTTTATATCGTTGGAAACTTTGCTTTGATTGTACGAGTTTGAACTCACCAGGAGGTAAACGCTGACTGCTCGTAGTCCCTACTGACAACTAAAAGCCTTTGTGTAGCCACACTCTATTGTTGTTTGCATTTTGTCATTATTTTTCATGCACATTTGTGTATTTGTTTTGCATATTCATATTTTTGGGAGTTTATTAGTGTGAAAGAGCTCATGCACCTAACTGTGTACTCATAATACTCTTGAAGTCAGTTATTTCTGTTTGGTGATGAAAACGGTTGATATGTCTGAGCCTCTTCTCAATGGTTTTTAATCCTCCTCGGTTTGTGCAATATAGCCAAACAATGACCAGAAACAGTGACATGAACTGTGATGGATCCTGAGCCTGATGAGCCACTGCATCACTGACATTCTGGTTTTCTCTGTGTGACCTTTGGTTTTCTGAAGATTTGTGCTGTTCTTTTCAGCCAGCCAGAGACTTTATTCTGAGGTCGAGCGAGTCTTGTTAAAAGTATTAAAATGCATTAAAAGTGCCAAAACTTGGTCCAAACATTACTTGGTAAAATTTACTTTTTACTTGGTAAAATGTGTCTTCCTAGTATTGTGGGATGTTTTTGCATAAACTGTTGTTTTTCTGTCGAGTACAGGGCTTGACTGCAGCATGCTAATTTGCTGAACTTAAGGTAGGCTGAGTTTTGAAGGTGAGTGTGGAGAAACTGTACTGAATTATTTTAACTTCAAACACCTCAGCTGGCAAACAACAGCCGACTCACCTCTTCATTCACACAACACAAAGCAGAGTTCACAGCGTCAGGCCAGATCATATAAAGTTGGACTTGTTCTGTATGAAGCACCAAATAAGTGCTGGTGTGCTTTAAGTTCAAGTGGAGTTGGCTAAAAGTGTTGCTGAATTAGTTATTCTCGTCTCTGGGGAATTAATTCACTGATTTTTAACAGAGGTCCCCTAAAACATTCAACTGGCTGAGGAGGAGGGGAGCAGGAGCTTCCTTCTCTTTTTAAATCAGCGAGTTTTCTGTAAAAGCGAATCCCCAAAAATAGAGTTAAAACTAAAACATATCCACTCTAATTGAAACTCGTGAGATTTGGTCTGTTTGATTTTCAAATCTGATTCACATCGGCAGGAGGGCTGATGCACGTAGGAAGTAGTAAAGGCAACATTTTAAAGTGAAATACAATGTCGGCTCAGGACGCTCGCAAGAGATTCTTAATCGCAAGAGTTTCACTTCCTGGTTAGGTCAAGGTAAGAAAACGTAATGTTCTTACAGAGAGTTTGACCATGGCGTTTGTAACAGATGTTCACAGTAAAGCTGTAAAATTTGCCTGTTTCTTCCACTTTAAGATTCTCAGCAGATACAGAATACAATGAAATTTTGTGCGGAAGATGAATTTTTATTAGGTGGTTTAGTAAGTTTTGAGGATATATTCTTTATGAGAGTATTTGACATAAGAAAATGTGTTTACTCCTTGAACTTTTCCTTTAAATTAGCAAATTTCCTAGAGTTTACAGACTGAGTTTTTGCAGTGTATTGATGCATTAATTTAGCTTTGCTACCCGCCAATGAAATGAGTTGAATGGAAACCAAATATTGACACTGTGATTACTGTGATTGATTGGGGCAATTTAATATAAATGGAGGTTGTTTGTCATCATGTACACTGCTCAGGAGGTTTCTGCATTTTCCTGATAAAACACTTTTTTTTTTTTTTTTAATGTCCTTCATCAAGTCCTCCATAAACATCATATCTCAGCTCCACAGTTTGTTCTTGCGAATACCATGTTGTGCTTTCATTATTACCACTCCCGGAGGGGAGAACGGTTATTGTTTTTGGTATGCCTACCTACCTGCAGCACGGGTTAGCATCGCTGCCTCACAGCTAGAGGGTCTGGGACCTAATCCACCTCAGCCCGGACCTTTCCATTTGGAGTTAGCATGTTCTCCCCTGATTTGTGTGGGTTTCCCCCCAAAGTCCAAGGACATGTTGTAACAAGGACTGGTGTAATTGGTGTGATTGTGAGGTTGTTTGTCTCTCTGTTATTCCTGGAGACCCGTACAGGGTGTACTCTGCATCTCACCCCATGACAGCTGGGAGAGGCTCCCGACCCTGAACCCAGTGACCCCCTAGATCAAATTTTTGCCCTAACTGGCTCAAGTCTAGACATTTTTTTTTATTTATCTTGTGAATGTGACAACTGCAACGATGTGACCTAGGATGTTCAAATTCACTCCATAGATGAATCTACTAAAAAACTTGGATAAGGTTGAATCTCAGCAACCTTGACCTCAAGTTAAGGGTCAAAATTCAAGTTTTCTGAAAATCTTGAGAACATAATTCAAGAACGATGTGACCTAGGATGTTCAATGTTACAATGTTACAATACAATGTTCACCATGTAAGGTTACCAAAGTAAAACAGGAAGTAACTTAACATACCTACACGTGTGAACATTGACAAAACTGAGGAAACAAGGAAGGAAAACAATAACTTATATCATACAAAGGGCAGAACCCCCTAAAACACAACCATCGGACCCTGACATTACCTGCAGTCAAAGCATCAAACTCATTAATTTTCATTGACCACAAGTACTCCAAATCACAACGCACAGATGATCTCAAGCTGATAAAAAAATAGATCTGCATCTCTGTTGAAATGGGGTCACCACAGTGGATTATCTGCCTCCATCTCACCCTCTCCATTCCATCTAATGAGTACAACTTAATTTAATAAAGCATCTGGCAAAACAGATGTTGACAAGCCTAAGGCCTCAGTCACACAGGCTTGGAGACCAGATGGCAACCATCTGGCAATTACAACCTGTTGGTGAGTGGTTGCCGGAGGTTGCTGGCTGTCATTAGTTAAAATGCTTCATCTCAAACCTCCTTGCAATTGCTTTGGTTGCCTGCAGACTGCTGCTCATTGTTTGCATGTAATGCACTGACCTTTCTGCAAACACTCAACAACTACTCACTGAGCAGTACTGAAACCTGGAAAAAGTGCGACATAATTTGCACTCACAGTATCAGTACCGCTTAGCAAACAATTGGACAAGATTGCATCTTCCACACAAACAACAGGGGAAAGCAGCAATCTGCTACCAGCCAAAGC
>VUQJ01044723.1:63471-74321 GCA_015108635.1 Andinoacara biseriatus | reverse complement strand
ATTCAATTTTATTTTATTTATACAGCGCCAATTCACAACAAACAGTCGGCTCAAGGCGCTTTGTATTGTAAGGTAAAGACCCAACAATACTGCAGAGAAAAACCCAACAGTCAAACGACCCCCTATGAGCAAGCACTTGGCGACGGTGGAAAGGAAAAACTCCCTTTTAACAGGAAGAAACCTCCAGCAGAACCAGGCTCAGGGAGGGGCAGTCATCTGCCGCGACCGGTTAGGGCTGAGGGGAGAGAGAGAGGACAAAAAAACATGCTGTGGAAGAGACACATTTACACCCTCTCCATCCATACCAACAACCTACAATATGAAGCGTAGTTAAACTATAGTGTCGATACATTTGAAACTACTATTTAACACCCATAAATCGATACTCATACTCGCTCTACACAAAGATGTGCAATAATTTTATTAAGAAAATATCTTGCTTGGACTTCAAAATTGCTGCTAGAAAAAAACATGGTGTATTCACAAAATTGGTTAGCCGGAAGTTGATGACCTTGTTTAGCAGTTCCACAGCAAATACTGTAACGTAATAGACAAGAAAACGTAATAGGGAACAGAGAAAACTGAACAGACTGAAAAATATGACCCAAAAAGAATATAAAGATATCTACACAGCACTGGGAGAGAATACATTTAAATTTCCTGCACTCCTAGACACTCAAAGTATCCACACACACACACGTTACATGATAAGTCCCCTTTAAACACACTCAACCCTGCCAGATCCCTGGTAGTCTGGGTCACGGCAGATTTAGCCCGTGTGTAATCTTTCTGAGCTCTAGTATGAACCCCTCTGTCACAATCAGCCCCCTGTTGTCTGTTATATGTGAGAAAGAGCAACTCTGGACAAAGTCCATCCAAATTATCCAGAGTGAAAACAGCTCCATTTCTCAAATACAGAAATGGTTTTGATTCCTGATTTTATTACTGTGAGGTTAGATTTGAATTAAAACTGTGTACAACTGAGAGTGCACAAACCTGCTATCAGATGGTGTTTCTCTCTTTACTCTCCCGTAGCTGAACAGCTCCTCCAACACTTCATTGTGGCCAGCTGTGAAAAAAGAAGTTCAGTTCAAGGTTATTAGTCAACTAAACACTAAAACTAGGAGTGAAAAACATTTATTGAAACTGAAGCAGATATAAAATAGAAGAATAGAATTCCTTTATTGTCATTAAACAGGGTGTACAATGAATAAAAACTAGACTTTTGAAGCCTGATGGTCGTGTTTATTTAGACTTGGGGTATTTCTACTGCAATACCTGTCCTGACCTTCTTAAACCAGCCCCTGATACATACCCTCCACATGATAATAATTAATAAGACTAAAACTAACAAAGTAATCAAATCTAAACAAAATCCAAACATTTTCAAACAATAAAAACTGACCCCATTCTGGGAACGTGACTAATCTGAACTCAAAGCAAACAGACAAAATGAAACAGAAACAAAATCCAAAACTACAGCAAGTGGTTCAGCTTCCGACACAAACACATACCTGAATGTCACTGCTTTATTTTCTAGGATCTTTGTTTGATCAGAATAAAGCAAAATAAGACAATAACTGCTTTCAGCTGCTCCCTTATTCACAGGGGGTCGCCACAGCAGTTAACTCTGCATGTCTGACAGATTTATTATTTATTTATTATTTTTTTTACGGTGGATGCCCTTCTTGTTGCAACCTCAAAGAGATTTGTGTCTCCTCTCAGGATCAACGTGGGGTCTTTTACTTGTTAAAGATTGTAAACCACTACACTATGGAGCTACGAAAGCTATATAGAAAAGAAAAAACATGCACTCCACCAGTGCCTCAAACTCATGATCTCACACTTTTAAGCCATTCTGATGATTTCTTATCCCACTGAGGTAAGTGTTTAATATGCTGACATTGAGGACAGGAATTTGATGGTTACAACTGACTAGTTAATTTAATCATGCAACAAATTAGACATAATTTAGATGTACATAGCTTAAAAGTTTTTTATTTAAAAAAAAAATCAGACAATAGTAATACTAGCCTATGTGCATGGAGGAGATGACATATGTACTGACCAGATTAGCTGTTAATGTTAAAAAAAAATAGACCATCTACTGTCCATCTATAGTTCAGTTTTTGCTCTCATTCTGTGGCCAGTTTGACCTGCTCACATCAGGGTTTCAACCATGTTTGCTGGATATACCTTCCAGTGCCAGGTCCTTGGCATCCCTGCCCTGTGTATCAACCACTCCGACCCAGGCTGCTCCGTGCTGTAGCAGCAGCCTCACCGCAGCTCTCTGCCCCGACCAGCTTGCACACATGACAGCCGTCCAGAAGAAAGTATCCTGTGCGGGAAACACTCTTGAAGCACATCTTAATATTTCACAAAATGAAACAGAGACACTGAGTTTTCAGCATCATACCTGGTAGTTTATGTCGACCCCCTTTGAGAGGACCTCTTTGAGACCGTGGATGTCTCCCTCATGGGCAAAGCGCAGTAACCGGAGGCCCAGCAGCTCCACGGATCTTTCTGAGTGTCCAGTCTCTGTTTGGTTCCCTTCACTCTGACTCTGCGGTGCTTCCACAGCCGTCGCCCGCCTCATCACTCTTCTACTGGACTCTCTCTTCTTCTGTCTACTCCGAGGCCCCCTGCCCTTCTTACTAACTGCACTTTTTGATCCCTCTCCAGCCTCCTCACCTTTCATTAAGTTTTCATAGAAACGCTTGGCCTCTTCCCCGTTGAGTTCACTGCTCGTTTGCGACTTGGATTGCTCCGCTTCCACGCTGAAAACATCCTGTTCTCTGGCAGGAGTAAAACCCCAAGCAGCCATTGGGATGACAGTAGCTGCAGGAACCTCAGACAGAAAGTCTGCTGTTTATAATTTCAGATTAACAACGTCTCTTCAACGAGTATTTATGATGAAGACATGACATAAAATAGACTCACGAGTGTCAGAGCCGATTATATTAGAAATTCTGGAGTGTATTTGTTAGCAGGAAGCAGCTTCAGGCTAACGTTGTCCTCGTTACTTCCTGTGAAAAACCAGTGTGAATAACGGTGAGTGCTGCCCCCTACTGTCTCATCCTTTGCACGTCACCCTCTGAGCTGCAGACGTCAATAAAGCTGAATGCTTAAAGCCGCGGTGCGGGCCGCTGCAATAACAGAAATTCCGTTTGAAATTACTCACAAGAATGCAAAGTTACATATTTATATAAATGTATTAATTTATATAAAAAGTGAATTAAAACTATTAATAGGAGGTGGTTAGTTTGTGATATTACTCATTACTATGAACTAAATTTACTGCTCTTGTATTGAAGTTTGTCCCAGTGGCAAGTGGGTCCCATATTGACACTTTACATATGACAGGGTAGTATTAGCAATTTATTTATACCCAATACCCTGTGTTGTTTATGTTTTTTTTTAAATTTCAAGGAAATGCATCCCTTTCTCTTGCATTCATGACTGGTGAATACAGGCTTCTACCCTGGAAATTTCACAGTCTGGCGATATCAGGCGACTGGGGAAGTGGTTTTTTGTTTTTAAGTGGGCCGCAGCACTCTTGACTTTGGGAACCACAGGCTTAAAGTATTCAAAGTGAAATAACCACTTTAACATATGTGCAAGAAATAAAGTGAAATCACACATTTAACATTCACAACACCCTGAAAATAGGTAACTAACACCTGTGCTTTCCCCATGTGGGTTGTGTGGAAATCTTTAGTCATGTATCTCTTCTGGGAGCAGATCACAGCAGGACATGCTATTACATATGTCAAGAAATTTACAGACACAATTTGTCTTCAGAGCTTCTTTTTGTGAACCTATATAGACACAGGTCTAAATAAAATCTATTGTGTCTCTATTTTAATCTGTTACTGTGGTTTGTCTTTTCCTTATGTCAACTTGTCAGTTTCCTAATTAAAATCACAGCTACATATCCATGTAATGTTGCATATTTTGACCTGTTACACTCTTTTGATACTGGAATGAGTGGGATTGTTTTTGTCTCTTTGCCTGTCAGAAGTGGATCAGAAGTTCTCCTCAGATCTTCGCTAAGTTACTTGGACTTTCCCATTATTCTTATTATCAGTCAGCCCAGTGAGTGCTGTCAAATAAACCCTTTTTATGCTGGCAAAGGGAAACTACCAGTTGTAGTCAATGATAAACTGATTCTCAAAAGGTAGCAGGGCAGAGTGGCCTGTGGAGGCGTGATGAAATGGAGGTTTCTGTTAAATTGCTATCTGAGCTGCAAAATACTAATCTTAATATCAAAACCAAAGTGGAAGACCACCTTCTCTGTTTTCTGCTCATGTACAGGGCTGAAATCAATAATGTGTCCCTTGCCATTAATGTTCTTTTTACATCAGTCAAGTCTGACTGGACTTAATGCTGCTGCCTCATAAAGCAGCCTCATGAGTAACCTCAAAACCTATTTAGTGTCACAGGAGTCGACCTCTGAAGCGGGTTTGAGTGAGTACTGGGTGGTTACATCAAGCACCATTCATTCATTTCTCTGTTTGTACACCTCTGATGTGTTTACATTGTTCTCACCCAATCTCACATGTACTGGTGAACAAGTTTAATTTTTATGACACTTTTCTAAACACAGTTACAAAATGCTCACTTTCAGAGAAGCAAAAATAATAATAAAAAGAATCACACGATAATATTCCAACACACTGATTAAAATGCTGAATCAAGATCGCTGAAATCTTTTAGTCTCTGAGCAGTCATTTTGTGCCTGAAGAGCAGGAGGTGTGTCTTAAAGGCCAAAGATTCACATGCTGGTTGCTAATGTGACAGTCTGTAAGACCAGGGTGCTTTACAAAAGTGCTTTATGAGGAGGATACGTCAGGCACAGGAGTGAGAGTGGTGAGCCTCAAAGATTTAACTGTCATGCAGAGCTTTTTTATTTTAAGAGTAATGATATGACTTCAGTCCAGCTGTGAAACTTGCAAAAAAAAACAAACAGCAGAGAAACTGTCAGGCATCTTATTGTGCACAGAGAAACCATTTCTGATACCAGTACAGTGGTTATGCATGTTTTTTGCTTATCAAGTTTGCAAGCAAAAGGCAGCAAATTCACAAGTTTTTCAGAAAAATCTAACTAGTCTTTAGTTTATCTTTTTCAGGGTCACGGGGGGCTGGAGCCTATCCCAGCTGTCATAGGGTGAGAGGGAGGGTACACCCTGGACAGGTCACCAGCCTGTCTAAGATTCACCTCTTTTCCTCTAATATAACACAAATCAGATTCTAAAATCAATTATTAATGAACCCTATTAGTATAAACATGCAAAACCACTGCTACAGGTGTTTCAACGTGACTCGAAAACCTTTCAGTGCATCTTTTCACTTCACTAACGGGTGGAATTTACTGATGTGTCTATTTCTGTCCCCAGTCTGTGTAAATGTCTGTCCACAGTGGGGGCACGAGTACGGTCTCTCCCCTGTGTGTATTCTCATGTGAACATTCAGTTTGTCTTTGCTAATAAAGCGTTTGCTGCAGCAGGTGCATGCATATGGTTTATCTCCTGTGTGATAGCGCTGGTGCATCTTCAGCTCTGTCATGCGGCCGTAAGTCCTGCCGCACTCGGGACACTCATAGCTGGGGCGAACCTCCATGTGCTGTCTGCTGTGGAGGCGCAGCCCACTGGATGACCTGAAACTCTTACTGCACTGTGAACACTGGAAGGGTTTTTCTCCTGTGTGGATGTGGACGTGTAGCTTAAGGCTGGCAGCGGAAGGGAAGCCGTTCCCACAGACGGAGCAGAGGTGAGGCCTCTCCCCTGTGTGGATAGTCAGGTGCTTCTCCAGCTTGTTCTTGTTCAGGAACGTCCTCCCGCAGACGGGGCAGGTCTGTGGCTGCTCGCCCTCATGTGATCCCATGTGTTCTGTCAGCTCCATCAAAGTGGAGAAAGCAGAATCACACCGTGTGCATGAGTAAGGCCTCTCCTTCTTGAATTTTCTGTGTTTGAGGCAGTGCTGCTCTAGATCTTCCTTCTCCTCAAAGGTTTCAATACAGCAGGTGCACTGATACGGTCTTTCTTCAGTATGCGTCCGCAGGTGATACTTCAAAGCTGTTAACTGCAGAAAGACTGTGTCACAATGTGGACATCTAGATTCTCGCCTGTTGTGGACCATTAAGTGCCTCTTATAGTGAGAAAGCTTGAGGAAGTGCTTGCGGCACAGTGAGCAGTAATACTGTTCGTTTCCGTGACTTTGCTCATGGTTCTTCAGTGCATATTCAACTTTAAACTTCTTTCCACATGTGCTGCAGGAGTAAGACTTTTGATGAACTGTCATGTGTGTCTCCAGCTCTTCTAGACTACCAAATGTTTCATTACACTTTGGGCAAGTCCCGTTGTTTTCTTTCACATGTATTTCCAGGTGTTTGTTAAGGTCTTCCACGAATGCAAAGTCTTTCTGACAGTCAGGACATGTGTAACACTCCCCATTCGTCGCTTTGCGATGCGTCACTATGTGCCGTTTCAAATGATACATTCGGCGAAATTCTTTGCCGCAGTCGCCGCAGACAAGGCTTCGAGAGCCCGACTCCACCTTCTTGTGTAATTTAAGATGACTTGCAAGTTCAGCCTTCTCCTTGAACTGTATATCACATGCGAGACATGTCAGGCCTTCAACCGCATGGGTCTTCTTGTGCACTCTCAGATCCAGCCAGCTACTAAAACCTTTGCCACATTTAGAGCAGATATGCTTGCCCAGGTTGTGTTGGTTCCTCACATGTCGGGTCATGTGGTAGGACTGGCTAAATGTCATAGCACAGACAGGGCAGCTGAAGGGTTTCTCCTTTGTGTGCGTCCTCATGTGTCTGGCCAGTTTGTTTGGCCCTCTGAAGCGCCTGTTGACACAGATAGGACAGAAATGGCCTTTTCTTTTCGTTTTGGCGGCGTCTTTTTTTCTGCCTCCATCTTGACACGGCACTTCATCAGAGTTCCTTTCTTCCGTCACAACATTAGCTTCAGATCCTTCATCCTGACAATCACCATTACCAAAGGCAGCATCTTCGCTTGTTATTTCTTCAATCTTCACTTTGACGCTCTCGATTTGCTGAGAACTCTGTTCCTCGGTTTGGGAAGAGAGACTTTTCATGTGTGACTTGATATGACTAGAGAACACATCTCTATTGGTGAACTTTTCAGGACATTTCGGACATAATATAACTTCCGACTTGTGTGTCCTCTTGTGACTTTTCAACTCTGCAAAGCTCTCTAAAGTTATCCCACAGGTAGTGCAGACATGCTGTCCGGCACTATGCTGGTTCCTCAGGTGTCGGGTCATGTGATATGACTGGCTGAAGCTCATAGAGCAGACTGGGCAGATGAATGGTTTCTCCTTTGTGTGCGTCCTCATATGTCTGGCGAGCTTGTGAGCGTCTCTGAAACGCCGGTCAGGGCAGATGCTACAGTAGGGGCCTTTTAGTTTAGGTAATGAAAGTACAAAGTCTTCATCATTGTCATCGTCATCCTCTAAACCATCGCTAGCTTTGTCACAGTCCTCCCCTTCCGTCTTCAGTAAAGATGACGATGAGGCTCCATTATCGTTATCACAAGGCTGACTAGTCTCACTAGTCTGCTGAGACTCTGCATCATTGTCATTATAATACCGCTTATCATTGCTGTAGTAGTAGTTATCTTTGAGTCTGAGTGACTGAGTTTTACTCAAGCGTGAATGTGTTTTCGACCTTTTTCCCCCACGGCGAGGCCTTCCTCTTTTGGCTTTTTTTTTAACCGGTGGCTCCAAATCATCTCCAATGTCCACGCTGACTTCATGAATATCAAACAGCTGAGATTGATTTAACACAGATTCCACCTCTTTACCAATAACCAACGCTGCAGCCAAAGTCAGACTTTCCCTCTCAACCAGCAGCCTCTCTCTGAGTTGTGGGTAGCTTGTTTTCTCAATCAGCTGATTCAGGATGAGTTCGTCCTTCGAGTTTCCACAACTGCAAGGCCTGAGCAGTTCTTCTAAAGCGGAGACAAAGTGATCTACAGTCTCTCCAGGCATCTGAGCCCTTTGGTGGAATTTAAGACGGTGCATCTGAGTGGCATGATCAGTGCTGAAGTAAGCTGTCAGTGTTGATATAGCTGCTGCGTATGTGGTGTCATTTTGGATCAGTGTTGTGAAGATACGCTGTCCCTCCGGGCCAAGGCAGTTCTGTAAGAGCAGATACTTACTAGAATCGACCAGCTCTTTTTCACTGAGGGCTTCAACGTAGTGCTCGAAAGCTTTGAGCCATTTAGACCAAAGCATGGTTGGCTCACCGGGGACAGGCAAGAAAGGTGGAGGCGGGGACAGGATTATCAGCAGTGGCTCTGCAAGGTGCTCCACAGAGGTGTCCTGTTTCATGACATCTTCATCTACCTCCATAGTTACTTCACCCATTGTTAGGTGCTGCGAATCGCGTTTTGTTCACAGGAGCTAATTTTGTTTCTTCTCTGAGTACAGAAAGACTTGCTGAGTTAAGATGTCACTCTTTCTGATCTGTGGTCAGCCTCCTGATGTTTCCTGCCATCGGGGCTCATCTAGGAAAACAGTAAAATATACAAACACAAATTAGCTTCAGATTCAGTGTCTTCATATGCAGATTATTTCAAAACAATTTTTGTTGAAGATGCTTCAAAGAGACAAACGCAGGATTTATTTTAAAGGATGCAGTTTATGTTGTTGCAGATAGGTGCCAACATGAAAATATTAAAAAGACACTTTCTAAGGCAGGGCAGCACTGCGGCACAGTGGTTAGCACTGCTGCATCACAGCAAGAAGGTCCTTGGTTCAAATCCACCATATGTGCAGTTACCATGTTCTCCCCATGCCTGTGTGGGTCCTCAACAGGTACTCCTGCTTCCTCCTACAGTCTAAAGACATGCTTTTAGTGGAGTCAAGTTAACTTGCGATTAGAAATTGAATATCTAGCACAGTTTGGGTGAAGACCCGTCATCACTTATAGTCTGACCAATCCTCTGGGAGGAACAGCAATTCTTGTGAATTGTGGACACATGAATGACCCACTGTGGCTGAATGAAGATGTAGGTTTACTGATCTATTGGTTTGATGGGCTAAAAACAATGACTGAAAGAACAAGTTGCACTATTGTTCAGTGAGATGAATGGGTTAGCGAGGTATGTTGAGTCTAAAGTCAGAGTTTTCTGTGTCGTGAAGGTGGCTCTTTTTTTTTTTTGCCTGGCTAGATCACCATGGTAACTTATGCAGAGCTCATCACCTGGTTGGGAGCAGGTTACGTTCAGAATTTCAGTTTAAAATCAGCTGAAACTGCTCCAGATTTTCACTGATTATTTTATTTACATCATGTTTTAAGTCTAGAAGTATGCAATGACTTCTATGCCTTCTTTATTAGGTCATGGGACAGAGTCTGACCTGAACACACCTGTAATGTTTAACTGTATGCAGTTTAAAGTTTCAGAGCAGTAATGTGCTGCTGTTATGTTAGAAATAAAGAGCACAGAGAAAGCACAGAGCAGTAAAATAAATTAATGTTGTTGTTATTGCTGCCTGGAAGCCTGGTTTGTGCTACGCATGTACAAGCGCTACTTCCTGTTTCTTCCTTTCACAATAGAAGTCCCTGATATAAACTGCTGTACACAAAAGAGCCTACAGCAATGCGCTGAAGCAATTTATAACAGATTCTAGGATTAAAATGAAATTTTATCTTTGATTTTATTAGTGATGAAAAGTGAGATTTTTTTTTCTTAATAAAAAGCGATTCACTTTTTTTGTTTTGGTGAAGAATGTCTGAAACATATCACAGTAATTAAATTGCAAATTACATTCCCTTTATCAAGTAAGCTGTTTGGGTAAAGAATGTTGACTTCCAGCTCCGTGAACAAAAATGCTGGTTAAAAGCACACGGAAGTGTACGGAAGCTTGTTTCCGCCACTAAAAAATTATTTATTTTTTTGCTATCCATAACTCAAAATTTTGAGAAAAGAACTCAAAATTTTGCATTAAAAAATAAAAATTTTGAGTTAGCTCTGTGACTCACGAAGCTCCATGAAAGAGGTCATTTCCTTGTCACCCGGAAGCAGATGACGCCAATGCAAGCGCACTGAATACTGGGTAGCAACAGTATCAGTTAGCTAGCAGTGCACAGCAAACGTGAACAAATTGTCGTCAGGTTTTTGACCTTTAAATGTCTTCTAGCAAATAAGAGCTGCACAAAAGGAATCAATGTTTTCATGCTGAACTGTTGGACAGATGATGCCTTCAGCCGCCTACATCTGGGTGACAAGGAAATGACGTACCTTCACGGTGCTCCCTGATTGGCAGCCCTAACTCGAAATTTCAAGTTCTGGATGGCAATTTTTTCTTTTTTTTAGTGGCGGAAACAAGCTTCCATAGACATGAAACACTACATATACAATACCAGCCAAACGTTTGAACACACTCACCCATTCAAATGAACTTTTGACTGGTACTGTATAAAGGCAAATTTACACCATGGAGCAAAAACCTGTCACAGATTTAACTCTGTCTGTGAAGTTGGATTTAAAAAAAACAAGTGTTTAAGGTTTTTAGAGCATGTGAAGAGCCATCTCGTGCCAGTACGGAACGTGACATCACCGGGTTGGTTGGTTGGCTGCAGCTTTCCTGCTGTAAAGACGCTTATTTTTTCTGGTGTGAAAATGTCTTCAGGGATTGCAGCCGTGTTTTCTGACACACAGAAAAGCTGGACAGATTTCGTTCAGTGAGACACCCTATAAGCTGAATGACTGTGGCCTGCGTTACTTTTAGACAATAACTGTACAGATCTTGTACGTAATTCTTCTTTATGTTTTGTTTAGGTTTTTTTTTTTTGGGGGGGGGGGGGGGGGGGT
>VUQJ01044723.1:35828-49948 GCA_015108635.1 Andinoacara biseriatus | reverse complement strand
GACTAATTAAATGTTCAAATATGTACAATTAAATCCTAACGCCCCATGTGAAGCATTTAAAGGCACTTTAAGGTACATGCCCATTTAACCTCATGTATTTGCAGATGGCCCATGCTCATGTGGGACTAATCAATAATCATAGATGTGCCCATTAAGTTTTATGACATCCACCAGTAATGAAGACATATAGGCTACTTTGGCAATGACTAAGATGAAACAGAACAAAGGTTACGTGATTATTGTCCCTTTACAATGTGATCAATATTAATATTAAGACCTTGAGTCTTGTAGCATGCATGCATTACATTTTAATGATGCCAAAATTTTTATGCACTGATGGTGCCTTGATAAATGTGTTACTGAAATGACTTTGATAAAACTAAATATTTTTAAGTCCCGGTGATATTCCTATAATGACACAACGCAATATACTTGCAATCTTCTTACCAGAAGGCAGCTATTTAAAAGCACATCCTCCATGTATTAAAAACGCCGTAATATCCTTCAGATTTACATGCACGTTGTTCAGTCCTGGCTGAACGCAGAATATTTTTCCAGTCGAAAAGGCTGACTGTAACTAGGGGGAAGTTACAGGACATACCCAACACATGCAGCCATGTTTGATACGAGAGTTTGTTTATAGTTTCTCAGCATCAGAAACAAACCTACACAAGAACCTTTAAAGGGAAATGAGAAAACCGCAAAAGCAGCCTCTATTTATTAGCTGAAATATTTTAGCTCTAAATGGAAAAATCACATGAAACCAAATAAGTATCCGAGCACAGTTTTGCTGAATATGAATTTATGCAGCTGAAGCATGGACATTTTCTCCAACAACAAGCATTCAAGGACAATCAACCACCCGTGTATCTAATCATGAAGAACACGGTACAGTCGGCTCATTCAATCTCGAGAAATTGTGGCCTTTGTAAGCACAGACGGACGTCTCTACTGGCACGTGTTGATTGATGTGCTGGACCATCAAGATGCATACCAAGTGAGAGACTGCCATGTATTATTATAATATGATAGATTTGATGCATTGGCATCAATGTCATGTAGTAGTATAGAAAATCATCATTATCATAACGTGGTAAATACACAAAACTCTTTAACACCACCATGGACGGCAGTAACTTTTAGCAGGTGTGTTTTTAAATGTACATGTACGTATGCTTTTATTTTGGCAAATTAAGACTAAATTAAGACAGCACTCAAATGTTTCCTACTACTGTCTCCGTGCAGTTTGGTTTAAAAAGTTAAAAACAGACAAGAGCGATGCAAAATGGCTCCATTTTGTTATTACTTCTAACCGACAGCGCTACAGAGCACCATAAGCTATTTTTACAACTTCCAAACTTGGAAGCAGCAGCAGCTTCTGAGTAGCACTTGAGGGCAGCATTAGACCATGCCTGTCCTTCCACATGCTCTTACAATAATGAGATACAGAATTACTCATCTATATGCTCAATTTAAAATCAAAATGTATTACCGTCTGCAAAAGGGAGGGCTTCCATTTAAAAAATTTCATTTTAGAAAATAGGCAGTATCTCTTGTGGTACTTTATGGGAATGGCTTAGTAAAAGGTCCAGGTCACTTTGTAATCCACTCTACTGTTGTTTAGTGGCTCTATTTTGGTATTCAGCAAGAGTGTGAGACACTTAGGATTACCCTAAAAACAATTTGAATCTGCCAGGGATGAAAATGATTGGGATATTATTTGATAAGATCAAGAACCCTAAATGGATTTTCCAGCCATTTTCTTTTGTTGAAGGATCTTTAGGATGGATGGATCTTATCGTTTTCAGGCTTTGTTTCTATAGCACTCCTGTTACAAATGACTGACCTATTTTTGTGGGAATATCATGATGGATGTTGGAAGCTTGTAATTATCTTAGAAATATAAAGACAAAAAGAAAGAAAAGAAAAATCAGAAGCTGTGTCAGAAGCTGCGTCAGAAGCGGCGTCCTGCAAGCAAAGGACTGATTCATATCTAAAATTTGTCGTTGATGGCCAGATTAACATTTTATAAAGTGCAACCTTTCATATCTCGTATGTGTCGGTAATTCTGCTCGACGGCACCGGCACAGCTGGGTATTGCTCGTTTCCCCCCACCCACTATGTTCAGTTTGTTCGACAAGCTCTCTACAGCATTTCAGTGAACTAAAGGTACAATCTGAAACATTTTTACATTAGATTGTCTAAAAACAACTCTGCTGTTCAGCGTTCATGATAAAGAGCCGTTTTAAAGCAGCAAAATCTATTTGATGAATTAACAACGCTTGCCTGCTGCTAATAACGAACCCAAGGTGCATATCTACTCTAATACAACTTTAGACTTTGAACAGTTTACTTTTAATGTGTACTTCTACAAATCCATCATTGTCTTCCATTCTGGCTGAATGCAGACGAAATATTTTCCAGCAAAAAGGCTGATCGTGACAAAGGGAAGCGCCTTGATGGTGATACCTGACACTTCATTTCATTTCATGCTCATGAAGTTACTTTTAGCATGACTGGTTTGGCCACGGATAACAAAGCTGGTCTACAACACAACTAATGCCACCACAAAACGTAGTTATGACAGCGCTATGGGTATTTGACTAATTTGCAAAGGGATTTGAAAAGGGATAACATGATTAAATGGTACATTGACTAGTTCTTATATAGCGCTTTTCTACTCTGACTGAGCACTCAAAGCACTTATACAACACGTTTACATTTACGCAATCACACCCATTCATACGAGTGTATCTTTTTATTGTCTAACATTCACACACATTCATACTCCAACGCTTGCGCCGGAGAGCAACTTGGGGTTAAGTATCTTGCCCAAGGATATTTTGGCATGTGGCCCAGAGAAGCCAGGAATCAAACCTTCCAATTGGTACGTGACCTGCTCTACCTCCTGAGCTACAGCTACCCCAAATGTACCCCACCCCAGATGTACGGTTAAAAAAAAAGATTTACAGATTTACATTTGTAAACATCATTTTTTTTTTCTTTTTTCCATTTCACTGGAAATGGCAGTGAGGATGAAAACTCTTGATCCCACACTGCTTCAAGATATCAAACTATGTCTTCTGCCAATATTTGGACTGAGGTTTGAGCCACAATTACACACTGTGCGATTACAACATTGAAAAATACTCCTGCGAGGAAGTTTACCTAAAGTCCTACCTGCTGTCTGTGCTATTCATCTACCAGAGTGTTAACAGAAGTCAGACCCTATAAATTCATTAAACATTCTTTCTTTGCTCTCTTCCTCTCATCTTAATCTCCTTAACCCCCTCTGCCTCACACTCCCCTCCCCATGTCCATCCATCTCTGGTAGTTTAAACATATTCCCTCGATCTTCTGCTCTAATCAGGATTCTGTGGGGATCACTTGCACGTCTCATTCCTTCACTCTGCAAATATTACATTCCCTTCTTTCTTCTCCATTCCTCCCTCTGCTCTGGCAAAAATCAATGTGTCTAAAGCAGGACAGATAACCTTGTGTTTGAAGTATTAGGAGTGAGGGGGTGGGACAGGGGAGTTGAGGGGGAGAGATGGGCAGAGTAGTGATATTGAAACCATTAAATGATATTCAGATACTTCCTCTAACTTAATTCTCTTTCTCTCTTTCTCTTGTGTCCATAGGACACTTGAAGGCACAACAGTGCAAAACCCCTCCAAGACAAGAGATATTTTTAATATAGAGCCAGCTCTTTGTGCTTTTCTGTCACATGAAACACTCATACTAAGTACTTTTATGCAGCAGCAATGTTTGTCTTTGTGTTTATATTCGTGGTTTTGTATGTTTGTCTGTGTGTCACCTTGTATCCTTGGATAAGTCCGTTCTGGGTCTCGAGGGGCGGCGCGTCCCAGGTCACTTCCAGAGTGGAGGGAGACACAGCGGACACTTTGATGGACTGAGGGGCCACTGATGGAGCTGCAGCAGGAAAGATTTTTCGTTAGACTCTCACTGTGTGAGCCGGCAACTGGGTGTTAAAGTGGGAAGTAGAGAAGATATGTTCTACCCTTCCAATTAGAGTGAGCCTAAGGCAGTACCTTGTTACTCTACTGTACCACACATATGCATGAACACTCAGCTCTGTGCACCTGAGGCGAGAGAAAAGGCCATATCACCCCATTTCATCATCCCCCTCCAGCCTTTTCTGGCTCCCCCTCCTGCTCTGCTTCCTTATCCTCACCTCTCACTCCCCTGCTTGTGATATGTATGGCCTACCAAACTCTACAAACACTCACACACATACACACCACTTGAATATGAATACAGCAGTGGTCTGAAGGGGGGGAGTGTGAGATTGTGAGAGAAACTGCAAAAGTGTACCAGAGCTACTATCATAATGTGCAAATCTGTTTACCTGCATTCATGAAGGCAGTTTGTGTGTGTGTGTGTGTGTGTGTGTGTGTGTGTGTGTGTGTGTGTGTGTGTGTGTATATATATATATATATATACACATACATACACTGCCTTGTTGCTGTTGTTGTGTGTGTTGTATGCGTGTGAGAATAATGAGAATGAGACAGAAAGAGAGGGGGGATCCATTTGCACTCCTGTCTGTCAAATAGATCCATGATTTGACTCTCCATTGAAAGTTAAACAGGTTGGGGCATCACAGCAAAACAGTTGACCTTGTGCAGGATTTCAGATGTGGCATGCACATGCACGCACGCACGCACGCACGCACGCACACAAAAGCCAATGCCAGGATGAGCAGAAATGACAAAGCAAAGAAAGACAGACAGAGAGAGAGAACAATGGATGGGATAATAGTGATAGAAAGCAGACACACAGACACAAATTAGTTTTTGACACTCAAGGTCTGCTCAAGCTTTTTCCACAACTTTTAGCCGCTCACTCATGAAGTATGAAAGCACACGAAAAGCTCTGGATAAAATCATGTCGGCTAACACGCCCAAAGTGTGGATAGATCCATTGACACTGATCTGTATCTGCTGCTGAAGGCCATGTGATGGATGCACTGAAAGCTTGGACAAAAGGCTGTAAAGTGGGATTGAGAATGAAACTTCAAAGATTAAGATTAGAAAAAGATTCATTAAAATTTTTTTTTAAAATTCTTTTATAATTTTGAAAGAACTTACCCCTATTAAAGATTTTAAAAGAGGCTTGACAAAAACAATAAGCAAATAATCTGAAGAAGCAGCCTGGCTGGTGTTTGTCACATACCTGCCTCTCCAACAGACACTTCCACTGGATTGGAGGGTGGGCTCTCTCCGATGATATTGTAGCTCGTCATAACAATCTGATAGCGTCTGAACTTCTTCAGTTCTACAAAGAAGTGATAAAAACTTGGCATTAAAAGCTTTTGTACAACATGCTTACAAAGCACATAAGTTGGTTGATGTTGGCACTAAAAACTGCCCGCAGCTTTATTTCCCGAGTTTGGTCATAAATTACTTACGTGTCAACTCAAACTCGGTGAGCGAGGCACTGCTGACGGTCTTGAAGGTGCTCTTGGCTTGGAAGGAGTACAAGAAAGATGGATGGAAAGTGAATCAATAAAGTTTCAAGTTCAACAATAAATTCTGCAATTAAAATGCAATTCAATAAAATCGCCGTGTTTAAGAGGGAAATGTTTGAAAGACTTTTATGCTTCAGTGTGCTCGTCAGACTCATTGGACTTTGGGTGAACAGACAATTGTGTGTCTGCCAATCTAGTCAAACAGATAATCAGCCGACCGTAAAGCACTTCAGGCTGTAGAGTGCATAATAATATTTTATTATTGCTGTGTTACAATGCAATAAGGACAGCCTCATAAGAAAAACTGTCCAGTGTCAGCCATTTGATCAATGCGTCCTCGTGGCGACACATTTCATCCAGATCTCAGCCCTGAGGTAAGAAATGCCTGAAAAAATTCTTCCTTCTCAAATCTTTTTTTTTCTTTAACACTTATTACATCTGAATAAATTCTTTTCAAGCCAAAAATGAATGCCAGCCTTGCATTGGAGTTTTAATAAGATCTTTTTAATCCTCTCTATTATCACTTATTTTGTGCTTTTACAAATAACAGAAGCTGTTATTCACTTTAATTTTCTTAGATCAATGGTTTCAAAGCATCAAACCTTCAACCAGCCATTTACGACCTAATAAATTCACTATTTTATTCTGGAATAATAAGGCACAGCATGCAGCAAGCTTTGTATATCTCCATATGCTGAAGCAGTGCCCGAGGGCTCAGATCCATACTCAGCCATTAAAAAGTTAGAGGAAGTTAGATCCCAGGTACTAAGTTTAGGTTAATACTTGTAGCCCTGTAGCTCATACCACCTCTTTCTCACTGCATTTCCTGTCTCTATCTGCTCTGCAGAAGGTAAACATGCCATTGTCACCATGTCACAGTGACTTCATCATAAGCTTACAAAAAGGAGGCTGCTAGTTGGCGTTTGGGTTGAGATGCTGGAGTTGGACAGCAGAGTGTTAGAGAACAGTGTGGGTGTGTGAACATTGGTGGCATGTTGGCATCCTAGCTGGCCAAATTTAAATGCAGATTTTTATTCAGAATATAGTTTTAGTTTTGTTGCAGTACCAATCCTCCTAACCAGCAGATGCAAAAAAAAATTCAACCCACAGCGACAAATCCTCCAGCAACAGCCAGAGAACAGAAAATCAGATCAGCAAAAGGGAGGACGGCTTAAAGAGCAGTTGTTTCCTTTAGAAGTCGATGTACTCACTTGTAATGAGGGCACTTGTGTTGTTTTTGGTTGTCTGGACATTTGCTTCTGTGAGAGTGGAGGTGTTTACTGGGAGCTCTCTATAATACAGCCGGTATCCAGTCAAAACTCCATTAACACTGTCGTCACTGGGATGCTGGAAACACACGCACACACACACACACGCATGCAAGCACACGTAAAGAAAACATGTTGGTTATTCAAAACAAAGGATTTCTAAGCTTCTGAGTTTTCTCTGTGTGCATGCGCTCATTTTCATTTTCTTTGTGTAGTAAAGTGACAGTCAGGACGCTGGCAGAGCAGTATTTTATCAGCAAGTCCACTTTAAGGGGCTGCTGGATTGGTCTGGCTGTAACTTGCACAGGGAAAGTGATGCTTCAGTAGGTTTGGCACTCTTGTAAAGGATGATGAAATTGCTGGTGACTTTGTTTTTTCATTGCCTCCTTCTGCTTTGACATAAGGCTACAAGGATGAGAGAAGACATTTCCAAGCAGAAAAGGAAGAAAGACAAGCAGTGAAGTAGCCAGACTGTATTTACCATCCCCTTTTTTTTCACGTGTTATTGAATGTTACTGATAGCTGAAGGATTCTCCTGCCCTATAACATCTCTCCTGCTGGTATATACTCATTAAGAGATGAGCATTTCTCCCCATCTCAGGACTGTCTTTCCACCTGAGTGTCTGTTTTGCTCTCATGCCTTTCTTCCAATCTTTCTTTTCTGCTCTCTGACCTCTCCTGCTTCAATAAATAATGATAATTACACCCCAGAAATCAAACACATGCAGTACAAATTCACAAGAAAAAAAATGTCTGGAAGGGATTTTATTCTCAAAGTAAATAATTAACCTTCACCATGCACCCCAACTATACGTTTTGTTGTAGGCTCGTGTTTGTCAGGGATTGTTGGTGTGTCAGAAGTCTGAGCATACCTTCCACTGCACCAACACCGAGGTAGTAGTTGTTGGTTTCACTGAAAGAATCACCGGAGGCTCATTAGGCACTGGAACAAAAACACAGAGAACACAGAGAAGAAAAAGAAAAGTCAGACACACTGTCCATCCCCTTACATCATATTATGTTTTCAAATCCATGTAATGCACCGTCTTCCCACTTCCTTTCTCCCATACAGTGCCAGCATCCCAGTTTCTCACCATCCTGCAGAGTCGTGGCAGCCTCTGTCTCTTTGCTAGAGACGCTGTCTCCTACATCATTGGTGGCAAACATCCGAAACTTGTAAGACGTGAAGGGCTTCAGCCTTTAAATACAAGTATGCACATATAAGAATGATGTTAAGTATATAGTTTGATCACATTTTAACACTGTTAAATTGCTCTCATAAACCCAGATTTTATTCACAATAAAACGCAATAAACATATCAAATGTTTAAACTTAAAAAATGTACCAATTTAAGAAAAAAAACAGGGCCATTTCTCATTTGATGGCAGCAAAACGTCTCAATAAAGTTGTTACAGGGCCATGTTTACCACTGTGTAGCACCCCCACTTCTTTTAACAACAGTGCATAAACATCTGGGAAAAGAGGAGACCAGCTGCTGGATGTCTGGGAGAGAAATGTTGTCCCGTTCTTGTCTGATAGAGGATTTTAGATGCACAACAGTCCTGGGTCTTCTTTGTCATATTTTTAATTTCACGAGCCTCCAGATGTTTTCAGTTGGTCAAAGGCCTGGACTGCAGGCAGGTCAGTTCAGCACCCAGACTCTTCTACCATGAAGCCGTGCTGCTGTAATAGCTGCTGTATGTGGTTTAGCATTATCTTGCTGAAATATGCCTATCCCTCTTGATGGGAGCATGTGCATGTGTAGAATCACTCACTATTTCAGCCTTTTGTTGCCCCCATCCCAACATTTTTGAGATGTGTTACTATCATCAAAGTCAAAATGCATTAGCATTTTTCATGAAATAATAAAATGTCTCAGTTTAAACTTCCAATATTGTTTCTTTGTTCTATGTGAATAAAACATGGGTTCACAGGTCTGACCAGTGTCTCAACTTTGTTTGGAACTGGGGTTGTAGTTAAGCTGATAAAATCAAAGCAATGAACTTATTATTTTCCACAAAAACACTTTTATAAGCACTGCTATAAAAGTCTCTCGTGTAAAGCGGTAAATAGACAGCTGGACATGCGGCTACAAAGCTGAATGTGGCATATCACTGCGAGGAGTCTCCTCAGGAGGAGCTCTGCCTTATGTGCATTGATCAAATGTGGCCAGTGATAACTTCTGACATGTCTCGGCGGATGCACCAACTCTTAATCCAGCTCTCATGCTTTTCTGTTTACTTGAAAGATGTACCATTGGCGAGTACTGTGCCTCAATAACTCCCCTTAGCAACAGACCCGTGCTTTAATCTGTTATTGCTTTTTGTGACAGTGGCGAGGACGCTGCTGCTGATGGCAGGAAAGCTGGCCAGAGTACCAGCAGCTCTCCTGCTGATAAGTGGCTCACAGGGAAATAAAATAAAATATGAGAAGACTCGTAAAATGTGACTCCTTTCCGTGTCTGTTTGGGTGCAAATGTTCTGTAATATTGTAATTTAATAAAACACCAATTTAAAAGGGAGAGATGAATAATAATTGTCAACTTTTTATCTACACAGAAAAAAAAACAGGAAAAAAAAGACAGAAGTGTTTTTGGCTTTGCAATATAATAACTAACTAAAAGTAATTCCAATACTACTTACATGTCTACCTGCAAAGTCTTTCCCTGGACATTATTTACATGGTGCACAGGAGATTAAAGAGGGCCAGTCTGAAATTCAGCAGGTGACAAGAAAACTGCTCCAGTATCTCGTTGTATAATTATGAACAAGGCCCAATGATGGACAAGTAAAGGTCCTATGGGGTTATGGTTATCATTGGAATAGAACATCAAAGGCACTGGGCTTAAACAGGGTGGGCTAACAGCACTGGGAGGATGTTAAGGACAATGTGTGAGTGTGTGTATTTACTGTATATGTGTGTCTGCACATCAGCCTGGGGACTTCGATGTTTTGGTTCCCAAGATGTCTTGGTGGAAAACAACAATTAAGGATAGATAAGAAGTGAGTGTGAGCGTGAGCATGTGGAGATGCAAGCTAATTCCTCCATCCGGCGCTCTAATGAGAGCGTTCAGTGATAGAATGAGCTCGAAAACAACAACAGCAGCACCACCATCATGGTAGATAGACTCTCCCCGAGGCAGGTTGAAAAGACTGACGCAGACACATGGAGAGAACGCTCTTCAGCATGTCAAATAGCCCTGTGATAGCTTGTGAAGGAGCACACAAAAACAGTCACGAAGCAGGCGAGAACACACACACACACACACACACATATACACCACACGCTGGTAAAGCACCATCACAGTCCTGCTACTCAGACTCTCGGGGAAGTTGGAGTAGCCATCCAGTCTGACTGCTCTCACCTGCTGCCATCATGAGGGAGGAGAGAACAGAGGCGTTGAGAGAGAGGGATGTAAAAGGAAGACATGCAATAAGACTGAAGCCCTCTTGTACAGGATGAGTAGAAGAAAAAATGCATGCCAAATGGTTTTTGAAAGCATTGGCTGTTGATGGATGGAGGGAGAGGCAAGGAGGTGGTGACAGCAAGAGGGATGAAAAATTGTAAAGAAACAGAACGGACAAAAAGCACACACAAACATGAAAGGCTCGAAGGGAGAGAGGAAGAGATGAAAAAAAATAGTGGTATTAAGAAAAAGACAGAGCAGTTCTTGCTGCGCCTGTGTGATTAGGTGACTGAGATCCTCCCCGTTTATGCAGTAATTATGATTACTCTGCTCTCCCCAGTGCTTTGTTTTGTGGTGTGTCTGTATATGTTTATTCTCCACAAACCTATTCTGTACTTCAAGCTTTAAATAAATAAAACTTTTCCTTCTGTATTATAATTCTCTCTTGTTTGCTTTAAATTCACTGCATCTCCCTCTCTCTGTCCACTCCTTTCCCAGAGGATGCATAAACATAAGATTTCTACAGATTGCTTTAATTAATTCAAGTTCAGCATGTCACGCTAAAAACAATTTCCAAGTTAGGGTTCTCTAAGAATGCAAAAAAGAACAAAAAATGTTTTATTCCTGTTTTCTCTAAGACTGAGACGATCTTATTGACTGCTACTGATACTGTTGCTTTACTTTCAGTCTGATTTCAGCTGTGCACTGACAGCTTGATTTTAGTATTTCAAGTTGACTGAAATATTACGGTCCATCATTTTAATGGTTTTTTAGCTCAAAATTCGATCCCTTTCCCCTGCAGTTTGTCCACCTCAGCCTGCTGGTACTGCAGTGTGCACTCTCCTTACTGCTGGGTGACTGTGAAAAATGATTTGATGGCACCTGTGACTGTTCTGTTCTGACACATGGGTTTTGGTTTTCCTCCAAAAAAAGAAGCTGTCTTAAAGATGTCATTCCTGTCTTTAAGATCAATGTAATATTCAGCCAGCAGCATCACAATTTTTGCCAGCGCAGACTGTCACTTTCTCCGGATCAGTGACAAACATTGCAACTTGGCCAGTAGCCAGTCATGCTGACATTTGCAGTTGCGAGTGAATGTTAGAGAAAACACTTCAGCTTGTGAGTTTTTGGTTTGAAAAGTATAATCAAAAACAAAACAAAAACAAAATACAGCACTTTAAACTGTCTTTATATGGAGTGTTGCTCTTGCTTCAGTCCCACAAATTCAAACGGTGACATATCTACCACCGCAGCTGTATGTATGTGCATGTGTGTGTTTGTACCTGTCAACAGTCCAGGAGGTCATGTTGTGTGGGATGTCAGCTGTGTGGGTTTTCCAGTCCCCGTTGGGTAGCTCCTTGATTTGCAGAGTGAAGTACCTCAGCGGGGAGGAGCCTGAGCCACCAATCACCCAGTGGATGCGGAGCTGGCGAGATTCAACCTCATCTTGAAGAATAGACAACTTCCTGGGTGGCTGGGGACGCTCTGTGGGTATGGAGAGGAGATAGATAATAAGATGAGAGAGAAGGTAGACAAAGCAATGTGACAAGGATGAGAAGAGTGGAACTGAAGAGGAGGAAGGTGCATGAAAAAAAAAACAAACAAAAAAAAAAAACAAAGACAAACATTTCTAGAAGAGCTCATATGAGAACATCATGTGAATGTTTGTGATGAAGATCCATGTGCAAAGGCTTCGACCTTTTCCATAGTGACAAGTCCAACAGTTTCTTAGGCCAGAACAATTTTTTTCATAAGAGAGAGTGATGAGTACTTAAGTCCTCTGAAAACCACAGTCCATGATCCACATCATAAAACCAGTCAGTGTGAGCTGACATAGGCACATACACATGCAGGTAACTCAAAGAAATTAGGTTATGTTGGACATCAGACAGCTTCATGAAAATTAAGAGTTGCCTGTCTTCTTATTTTACAACTAAGCCCGCAACTATTTTAACTGCAGCGTAATAATGGAGTAGTAATTATACTGTAAACGTGTGCATGTTGGGCGACTGACAGAAGAACAAAAACACAGCTTTTGTACCTGTGTGTTTAAATCTTTTAAATGTGTTTAATGGTGAAAACATATTAAGAGCTCTAAAGGATACTTTGGTTTGTTTGAATTTTGGTCACAGTGAATGGAATTATTTTGAATGAAGTATACCTGAGTACAAGTAAAGCCCTTTTCTTTCATCTGCTCTGCAAAGACATGGATTTCATCTTTTTCATGCTCATCTATACATGTAAAAAAGTAATTTGAGATCCAGCTAAGTGACCACGAAATCAGTTTTCTGAGGCAGACATCTAGCTGCAGGAAATGTGGTTTCTTTGATCTTTTACCTTGATTACAGAGAGTAAATTTCTTATATAAATGATGTTTAAGAAATAAGCTCGCTGCACACAGTGGGTCACTTAGATGCCTGCATATCTGCAGCTAAACATACTGAAATGAGTTGCTATTTGGACAAATGGAGCCTATAATGGACAATCTGCTGTAAAGAATTTGTTACACAGGGCACGGGCAGCCCACATTTCTGTAACGTATGCATCAGTGTGAGTGTTGCAATGCAAACACGTGTTTAAATGAAACAAGACAACTAACTAGTGCAGCATCAAAGAAACCATTTCTCAACAGATTGCTTGTGTATGTGTGCGTGTGTGTGTTTGTCTGTCTTTGCTATTCAATTACAGGATGAAAGATGGCTCTGGGAGTCAGTATCTTTGTACAACTGTGTTCACAGTACCTGTGCGATTAGTAGACTTTCGTGCTCCCCAATGCACAAACACACAAACAGCAAAACACGGCTGGGGGCATAACCGTCTAATTTTAGGGGCTTCAGGTTATCGATTAAGTCTAGAAATAAAAGCATTATCGATTCTCTCTGAAGTTTAATTAATCTGCGCTTATTTTCTCAAACGCACACACAGCCGCGCACACAGGCAGGTTTGGTTTCCTTCATTCAGCCTTATCAAAAGTAATTTGATAATTTGATTTGATCGGTCTCCTTCTTCCCACACTCCCCCTGCTCTTCATTCCCTCCAAAATGTGACTCTTCTCTGCCCTCTTTTGTCTTTCTGATACCATCTGTGTCTCCCTGTCTGTTCCCCTTTTGTTCTGTTCCACAGTTAAGATCATGTTCTGATAATAAACTCATAATTGTGAGAACAAGTGCTGCCCTTTCAGCACTAACATATTATTTCTACACAAGTGGGGAGGAAAGGAAAGGAGAAGAAACACTGGGTGGATAAAGGAAAAGGAAAGATGAAGGGTGGGAGTTCAATTGAGCTAAATATGCTCTATTGTTCCCTGTTACCTTATCAGCTCTCGCGCTCTTGGGGACAAACATCAGCAAAGATAAATCTCTCCAGAAAGAGTGGCGCTTTTCATGCTAATGCATGCATCTACACACACGATCACGTGCTCACCCAAAAAGCCAATTCACTCTTCTTAGGGATTAAGTTGGTCCCTTCAGCATCATCAGAAAGAAATCTCTATTAGGCCATTCTGTCTATCTCACAGCGAGAATGGGGCATTATGCTACTGAAGTGGAACAGAGAACCACTGAACTCTATTCTCAAGAAATCCTGATAATGATGCTGAAGCTGTTATGATATCTGATCCAATTAAAATGCACTACACAAACTGTTAGCTCCGTACAGAATCTCTGACAACATGATTCCAGGTTTTCACAAAAATTCACTTTACTGTCACATTTTAATGCCTTTGTAGCATTTCATTTCTTACTCTGTGCTGCTATGCTGACAGAGAAAACAGCGGAGAGAGAGATCAAGGATGACATATACCAAAGTCAGTGAGCTACGGTGCAACCAAAGTTATTCATGCGTTAGCCCACAGAGACACCAGAACCACTGCAACTTCATTTTTAAGTGAAATATCACTTACTGTATTTTACTTTGGGGGAAAGCGTTCTTAGCTCTTGAGTGCTCGATCTTCAA
>VUQJ01044723.1:5768-18639 GCA_015108635.1 Andinoacara biseriatus | reverse complement strand
ACCTGTTCAGTCCTGCTGCTGCCTAGTGCATGTGCATGTGCATATGCACGCAAGCACTAAAACAGGAGCAAATACAGTGCAAAGATACAAAGACAGACCAAATTAACCCTCTCTGAAGGAGTGTAAAAGGACAGGATAAGGGTGGAAGGTTTCAGAGTTTACTGCGTATCTGGTATGTATGTGAGTACCTTCCAGATGAATAGTAGGCTGGTCTGCGTAGCAGACAGAAGGCTGAGGTCAGAGGGGTGTGTGTCTGGGGCAGCTTGTAATGTTTGAATCAGCCTAGAGGGGACGCTCATGGGACTGGAACCGACAATGTTCACCTGCTGCATCCTGAACCTGGTGTGAACAGAAAGCAAAGTTAAATAAAAAGTCAATGTACACAAGTTAATTTCACATAAAGACAGTGAAAACACTTAAAGCGTAAAGTCTTTTAAGCTTTTCAGACAAAGTCAGGAAAGTTAATTCTGATAACATCATATTGATCAGGCTCAGCGGCAGCAATTTATAACAATTAGGCTGTAGGGTGTGTTCAGATTCAATACATTTCTTCAGATATTTGTAATTCAAGTCCCATCAGCCTCAATGTGCCTTTGAGTTTAACACTAATTAGCAAATCTTAACGTGGCATGGTAAAGTCTCTACCTGATAAACACCATCACTACCACTGTTTGTCGACTCCTAAGGTTTTCAATTTCCAAGGTTATGGTGCAATCCAATCCAAATGTGGAAAAGAGGCTCACAAAATTATTAACAGTAGAATACAGAATCAGCAGGGGGGCCGCTAGGGCATGTGTTGGTAATGACCAACCATAAGCCATTCTCCTAATCTCATCCACTCCAAAAGCAGCAACAGAAAAATCAGAGAAGAAAGGTTAATTTTCACGAAGCGCCTTCAAAATAAAACAAATATGGATAAACATGCATGTTTGCTGCTTTTACTTTTCTTTCTTTTTTGCACACAATTACTAAAAAAAATTTAATTTCAAATTCACTCATTTGGTGTATTTACACAACTGACCACTTTATTAGGCACAACTTGTACTGGCACGGCCCCCTCTTTTTGCATTCAGAACTGCCTTAATTCTTTGTGGCACAGATTCAACAAGCTGCTGGAAACATCCCTCAGAGATTTTGGTCCATGTTCACATGACAGCATCACACCGTTGCTGCAGATTTGTCAGCTGCACATTCATGATCTGAATCTCCTGTTCCACCACATCCCAAAGGCGCTCTATAGGACTGAGATCTTCTGATTGTGGAGGGCATTTGAATCCAGTGAACTCATTGTTATGTTCAAGAAAGTTTGAGATGATCTGAGCCTTGTGACATGGCTTGTCATCCAACTGGAAGCAGCCATCAGAAGATGGCTATGCTGTGGTCATAAAGGGATGGACATGGTCAGAAATCATACTCAGGTAGCCTGTGGTGTTTAAACAATGCTAAGGAGCACACTTTGGGCCCCTTAGTACCAATATCAAAATTTTCCCCACATTACACCAAAAGCAGCAGCCTGAACCACTGACACAAGGCAGAGAAGACCCATGCCATACCATCTGAATACCACAGCAAAAACCAAGACTCGAAGCAGGCAACAATTTTCCAATCTTCAGTTGTCCAACTTTAGTGAGCCTATGCAAATACAGTAGTAGCCACTGTTTTTAACTTGAAGGAGTGGCATCAGTGTTACTATCTCATGTTCAACGTCACTTAAACTTAACTTCATCCCCATTTTGACAATCAGTTCGAACTTCAGCAGGTCGTCTCGACCATGTCTACATGCACTGATTTGCTGCCGTGTGACTGGCTGATTAGATATTTATATTACAGGGCACATAAGCAGGAGCACCTAATAAAGAACAATAAACACAAGCAAGTCCATGTGCACAATATCAATCTATCCAAAATATCCAAAGGAGGGGAAAAATGTACGTGATTAGAGCTCATTAATTCTGAGTGCAATGCCTGAAGGTTCCTTAAGTTGTGGTTAAAAGGATTCCCACTGCATCAGGTGTGCATAAAGTAAGCAGGTTTATCTGATTTTTGCCACCCAGTTGGTCCGAGCACAGGGAAATACAATAAAACACTAAAACCCATCAATGGTGCTTCTGCCTCCACAATCAACACATCAGTTTGTTTATATTCAGTTTTGAATAAAACTGGAACAACAAATGGGGGGAAAAAAGCCACACAGCATATAAGAAAAGTGTTTTGTGATTTTGGACAGTCCGACTGTGTTCTGCAATATTTCTCTGTGTCTGCCTCTTCTAAGGGCAAACACATTTGTTTGGTGCCAGAAAATTATCAAACAGATGCAGATCCAAGAAACAGACGTTCAAAAACAGGCTTATAAAAGCCCTATTAGCTATGCGACCTGACAGATGAGCTGTAACGTGCGTGGTCACTAGTTTAACTCCCAGCTGGTCACACCGCTGCTGCATGTCTGCTTCCTTTACCACATTTGCTCCAACCACACGTGTAGCTTAGGTTTGAGCACTGAGGGGGAGTCAGGGGTTAAATGCACACGTTACCTGTACGCGTCATGGATTTCAATAGATCAGATGTGTTTCAGCAAAATATCTGATCATATTCAAAATTTTCCATTCAAAACATGTCACACATGCGAGTATCTCTGATGTGGGAAGAATTTCAGGAATTTTTAGAATTTTCAGCAGCCTGTAAAAATGCAGATACTGATACATGATTTCTAATATAACTAATACTGGCTGATAACATCAGCCTGCTGACTAAAACCAAGGACAGGACCTCGCATAGTTTGATAACTAGCAAAAACACAAAACTCATAAAACATGATGTTCACAACTTACTTGGTTTTCATTGTTTATATTGTGATATTAGAATTACTCTTGTATTGTTATCAACCTGCCTGCGAGCTCACAGCAATAGAGGAGCTGCTGCTGAGTGGCTGACTGAGATCACAGCACTGCGTGTGTGTCAGAGAGAATTACATTTACCACTCAAGGTCCAGTTGTTGTACAAACTCATAATTCATAGTTTGGCAATAAAAAAGCTCTATTGCTGAGCGAAAGTGACCTGCTTCTGTCAGAGGCATTCTTCGCTGAGGAACGCTAGTGTTTTTTTCTTTATTGGGGCTAGTGTGGGGGGGTCAAATGTATGTTCTAAATACTGGGGGGGGGCATTCATTTAATGTATGTCACATTTCCAAATGTTGACGCTGTTTCTTTACTGAGGACGAAGCAACACTTAATCAGTGAAGCACAGACTATTTCAGTTATTTCTGTTCAAATCAATTCAAGAGTTCATTAATATTAATATCTCTCTTTCACGTCTACAAAAAAAATAAAATTATTTTACTCAATACTGCGATCTGGAACTCTCTACTAGAGTTTGCTTAGTTCACTCATGGTGCCACGCATTCAGTCAGTAAAAGTGATATAAGAAGGCAGACCTGTAGGTACACATACAACCACGAGGGAGTGTTTGTTACTTTCGTTACTTCTAAGTGCAACCACGCTTCTGTGCGGCTTTGAGCGATAAAACGTGTGAGCGTGCAGTTTGTGTAAGAGACTACATCTTTGAGTTTTTGTCCCTGTAGTGGGAGATAGAGAGCAGGGTGTAAAGAGCGACTTAAAGCAAGGGATAAGAAATACTGACAAGTGCATCACTTCATCTAACGTCCCAATGGTGTCGCCTGTGACAACATAATCCCTGTGAGTGTACGGCGTGTGCATACACACGCTGCAATCCCATTACAGATGAAGGCCGAGATACAGAGAGCAAGAGGAAGGCATGGACAGATTGCCCGATAAATAGAGAAGATAGACAGATAGCTGGAGAAGGAGAGAGAGTGGAGGAAGAGTTGCTGCTGTTCAGAGCGGCAATTGATCACATACACAAAATACAAGCTCCCCCTGAGGAGGGATTACAGACACTCCGCTGTCCTCCTCCATTTCCTCCTCTCCTTGTCTCTAATCCTTTTGTCTCATCTCCTCTTTAATGTGTTCTGCTGCCCTTCCCACTTTCTGATCACCTTTCTTCCCGTCCTCATCCCTCTCCTTCCCTCTGGCTAGTTGCGGGAGGGTAATAAGGATCTACATGCAGCAGCTGTGAAGATGCTGACAAACAGAAAAGTCTCAGATGGAACTGTCTCTCTGTGTGTCTGTGTGATTGATCTGAGCCGAGCAATACAGCAGAACCTGGTGCAGAGTGAGATGTGTTTGAGGAAGCTGTTGATTATATGTGTGTGTGCAGGTGGTAGTGCAGGATATGTGTGCTTGCTGCTCACCTGTACTGAGTGAAAGGAGTGAGGTTAGGGATTTCCAGTGTGTCTGCATCTGGCTGGTTGTCTTTTTGGTAGACAACTTTCCACTCCTCTTCTTTTCCATCGTCCTTAACCACCTGTTGGAAAGGTAATCAGATGCACAACAATTTCTCTTTTGCTCAATAAGCACTGATCACAAAAGTGTGCGTGTAACACAAACAGACATATGTACCTGTCCTTCAACTATCCATCGTGATATGGCGGTCTTGCCATCTGGACCAGGTCGAAATCTGAGCATTGCTGTCCGAGGGCTGATGTTGGAGATGACTAAGTTTGATGGAGCACCAGGAAGTTCTGCAGATCGAAAAGAGAAAGAATAGCGCTTTAGCCATTATGCAGATAGTGCTTGCAAGGCACCTTTCACTGCTCCATTTTATATACTCATAGATATATAAAAAGCATTTACTGACAAACCCCCTTGATACATGTTATTTGTGAAAAGAGTTGTCTGGGTATGCCTTTAAGATATTTTAAGTACTTATGCACTCACTGGCCACTTCATTAGGTAAATCTTTTCTGGTAGTCCTTAATGCAAATGTTTAAAGCGTGCATCCAAAGTGATTTAAGTGACTTTCAATGTGGCATGGTTGTTGATGCCAGATGCGTCTGAATGTTTCAGAAACTGCTGATCAACTGGGATTTCCCCACACAACCATCTCTGGGGTTTACAAAGAATGGTCTGAGAAAGAGAAAATATCCAGTGAGCTGCAATTCTCTGGGTGAAAAGTCAGATGAGAACAGCCAGACTGCTTAGAGATGAGAGGAAGCCCAGGGATTTACTTCTGATTTCACAACAAGGTATGCAGAAGAATGCACAACATGGTGAACCTTAAACCAGATGGGCTACGGCAGAAAAAGACCATAATAGGTGCCACTCCTGATAGCTACTGATAGTAAGAACAGGAAACCGAGGCTACAATTTGCATTGGATCACCACAATTGGACAACGGAAGACTGGAAAAATGTTTCCAAGTCTGAATAGTCTTGATTTCTGCAGCAACATTCGGATGGTAGGGTCAGAATTCTGTGTAAGCACCATGAAATAATGGATCTATCCTGCCTTGTATAAACCGTTTCAATTGTTTTCAAGAAAACACAACAGCAACTTTATTTCCTGAGAACACTCAGAAAACTTGGTCTGTCAAGGCATCACATGGTCACCTGTTATCAGTGTACCATTGAGAGTGTCCTGACTTATGGGATGTTGCAGCAAACAAGAAGGCAATACAACGAGCCATAAACACTGCTGAGCACATCAACAGCACACATCTGCCCACCCTGAAAGACATTTACACCTCTTGATGCCTGCGGAAGGCATCAAGAATCACCAAAGACACTCACCATCCGGCACACGGACTGTTTAATCTTCTCCCATCAGGGAGGAGATACAGAGCAATCAGAGCAAGAACCTCAAGAATGGCAAACAGCTTCTATCCCAAGGTCATCACCATAGTGAACTACTGCACATACTGAACTCTGAAGTGTGTAATAATTAGTGTGTATGTGTGTGGGGCTATTTGATTGTGGATTCTGTATTTCATTTTAATATAACTTATATAACTTTTAATTGCGAGAGCGACTGTTTTGTCTCGTTGAATATGCAATGACAATAAAGGAATCTTGAATCTTGGTGGTGGTGTAATGGTGTGGGGGATATTTCTTGGCACACTTCAGGCCCCCAGTACAGACTGAGCATTGTTTAAGTGCCACATGCTGCCTGAGTTTTGCTGCTGACAATGTCCATCCCTTTATGATCACAGTGTAGCCATCTTCTGATAGCTGCTTCTAACAGGATAACACAGCATGTCACAAAGTTCAAATTACCTCAATTACCTGTACCCACTGTACTCAAATGGCCTCTACAGTCAATTCAATAGAGCACCTTTGGGAAGTGGTGGAATGGGAGATCGGTTTTATTATTTGTATGTCCAACCGAGAAATCTGCAGCAACTGTGTGATGCTATCATATCAATATGAACCAAAATCTCAGAGAAATGTTTCCAGCAGCTTCTTGAATCTGTGCCACAAAGAATTAAGACAGTTCTGAAGGCAAACCCCTGAACTAACAAGGTGTAACTAACAACGTGGATGCTGAATGTAAGTTTCTTGAGAGGGAAAAAAAACCAACCCACCTCCTACAGCAGGTGCTGTGAGAACCACATTCATATAGAGATCTGTGTTTTGTCCAAGCAGAAAAATGACACATGGAAAATTAATCCATTAATTTTCCACAGCATGGAAAATTATTTCAGGAGGATGGATTAATAAGAATAAGAAGAAAAATTTTAAAAATGTAATACTAAAACGTTTTTATCCGTAAATGGATAAAAATATGTACAATGGCATAACTGACAAAAAATGTCTCAGAACTGCCACATGGCTAATCTGGGATAGAAAAAAGAAGCAGATCATGTTTTCCAAGTACAAAAAGCCAAGAAACTGCCTCCAGTTCTTTATTTAATGTGCTCATGTTTGACCATAAAAAAACCCAAAAAACACGAGAATTAAAGATTAATCACAGAAAAAAAGGTTATTCTTAACTAAAGCACAAGAAGTTGCTTCTGATCTATCTGCACATTTTTTTTCTCTCTTTGAAGAATTTATTTCCAACATCAATCATACATTTCAGCGAGAGTTACTCTGTGCGTCAGAGAAGGTAAGGCGAAAAAAAAAAAGCACATTTCAAAATGTTTCATATAAGGTCTCTAAATGTCAAAACAGGTTGAATTCTTATGACAATGCTGTTTAATCTCCACAACCACGTGGGAGAGGAATGAGAAACATGAGAACCTGACTTGGAGATGACCACCCCTGGCAGCACCCAGCAGACCAGAAAAGGATAGAACTGCAGAGTTTATCTGCACAGAGCTGACAAAATGTAGCTGGAATCTAAAGGATTTCTGTTTCGCTGTTTATTTTCTCTCACAAAAAAAATATCAATGATTAACTGCAGAAACACCAACTTTTAAAAGCTTTTTGTTGTGATGATAACTTGCCTCGGGAAAGCTAATTAGACAGTAATTGTCATCCCCAACTGGCAAATACTACACACTTGAAAGCAAAGTGTGACAGTATCAATAACTGGAAGAAAGAATAATTGGAAATCAACTAATTCATCTAACAGCACAAAGGAAAATCTCTGACAATAAAATCATTGATGTGCCCCAAGTTTGTTCAGTAGCAACTCAACACGACTGACTAAAAGTCTGAAAAGTTGCTTCTGTCTTATTCAGAATGAGAGCTGCACTGAATTTCATCGACAACAACCAGAAAACAACTATTATTTTCTCCCTGTGGTGAGCTTTTTTTAAAACCTTGAATAAATCACAGAGGAATAATGATACGTTTTGTATGCACAATTCAAGCAGAACTAAATATTCCTATTAAAGGTTTTTACAGCTCCACCTTTCAAATGCCACACGCACACACACACACACACGCACACACAAGTTTTATAGCTGGCTTGGAATAGACTTCTTCACTGACAGCTGTTGAATTGAACTGCCATTGGTCTGGCAGGCGGCACACACGACAACAGCTCTGAAGATGCAGGCTGAAAATCCGGTTGTTTTAATCATGAGCTAACAGATAAAATATGTGACAGCTTGTTTCTGTTAATGAAATTGGCATAATCAAAAACCATCACAATCCACTTTACTCTAAATTATCTCACTCAATCAAGACTGAGCACTTTAGAGGCTCTTTTCAAACACTTCTCTCTGTTGTGTTTGCTTAATACTTGGTATATCTGGATGGCGTGATCCGCTGTAATCCATCCAATTCTGCTGCGGAATCACAGGCGCTGCATATTTGCAGAACATGACAAAATACACGTTTGTAAAGCCGACGCGTTAAAGCAAATGGTGTAAATCGGACAGATTTTGTTGAACACCTGAGAGGATTCCTTATTGAAAAAGGACAACATAGCACGGCTGTGACCAGTCATTGTGGAAACAAGGCATTATTTAGTCTGGATACAGCGGGGTTCATGCGTGCATCACAAGACAAATTATAGCTATCAGCAAACTCTGCTGTGTAAATGCACGAAGCAAACTTGTGAGGGTTATATGTGGAAATGTTGGTATCAGCTGCCTTGCTCAGATGAATGACAAAACTCCATGAATACATGAATAAATAAACAAGACAAGAATCTATACTCTGTGGATCTCTCTCTTCCTCTCTCTCTCTCTGCTCATTCTTTAGTGCTTTTTTTCCTAATCTTCAGCCCTTCGTCTTTCCTTCAGTCTTTTGCTTTCATGAATTAATGAATAACCTCCAAATCTGAACTGTCTGTATCCATCTTGCTTTCACTTTTTCTTCTTTTATTCATAAATTAGTAATCAGAAAATGTTAGGACAAAAATCCCGCTGTACGAGCAGGGTTTTTTTCCTCCATTCTCCCACACTTTCCTTTCTGCCTCTGAGTCCATTTCTGAGACACTTTGGTCTTCAACTCTTTGGAGATTGGATTTTCTCATGTTTTCTGTTCTTTCCTCATTACGTTCCTCCATCTTCTTTTTCCCTTCTTCAGTCCTGCTCTTTGATTGTCTCTTGCCCTCTCTTTTCCATGGCTGCATTTCTTTCACTTTACCATTTGCAGTTAATCAGCGCTAATAATGATTGCAACTTGGCCATTGTCCAATTGCACAAACACACACACACACATGCACACACACACACACCCGCGCACACACACAAACAGTGACGGCTTACACTAAAGCACTGTCTGAGATGCTGTAAATGACCGGCTCTTGTGTGTGACTGTGTTTGTCAGTGTGCGTGCTTGCTGTGTGGGTGATGATTCATGGATTCACAGTAACAGCTACTTATCAGCCTGAGGGAAGACAACGGCATCGTAACAGCTCATCACTCATACTTACTCGGCTACACTCACGCACACACACAGAGATGCACACACGAAAAGCAGTTTTTAACATCCACTGCCACAGGCACCGGTATGTTTATTTATTGTACCTGGTGGGACCCCAGTGGAGATGGTGGAGGATGTGACCACGCCCCGTCCTGCAGCAGTGAGTGCAGCCACTTGTATTGTGTACACTGTGGTGGAGGTGAGGCCGGTCAGCTGGTACTGCAGGGTGGAGTTGGACAAGGAGCGTTCCTCACGACTTGACTCTACATTCGACACTTCCCACCACAGCACGTAACCTGCGGGGTGTAGCACACACGCTGGGTTAATAAAGCTGCAAATAGACATGAGCAAACATGGACACACACACAAGCACACACACATACAAGTAATGAGAGGTGCAGAGCCATAAAGGAGGAGAGCATATGAGAGGGGTAACTACAGTCAAAATCCTTCCTGTCCCTTTGCATCTTTGCAGTCATGCATCACACTCCTCCTTCAAGTGTGTGTGTGAGTGAGGCCACTTGTGTGTTAAGCCCTGGAGAGAGTGAATGGTCCCTCATCTGTCTCCCTGCTCACCAGGTGCTGGATGAAAAGCAGGTTGAGGAGAAAAGAGTAAATGTGCAAGGTGACCTTGATTGAATACCCATTTTCTCACTTCTCTGAGTGTGTATGCTGACTGGAAATCCACGGCTCCCTTATGCTGTCCGACTGTGGTCCTGCTTTGGAGGTGCTGAATGAATGTTGGACAACAGCACGAAGACGCAGACATGTGATGTAGAGTTATCGCTTAATTCACAGCAGCTTGTTGTGTTCCTCAGGACCACTGACTAACAGAGCCAAGGAGGAGGCAGGGCTAAATTAATCTGGGGGAAAGTGCCTTGAGCTCTGTGATGTGCCACACAAACAAGACCCTGGGTGTTGGGAGGCGTGGGATGAGGGCATGTTCAAGACAAAATGAGAAGACAAGCTGCAGAGGGAAGGGACTGATGATGAAAGATGGGAAACAGTACGAGACTAAGTGGAGGAAACAGAAGAAACTATAGAAGTTTAAGGGTTCACCCAAAGGGGATGTTTTTACAACTTTCATCAACTTATCATTTGTCAGGCAGCATTTTTCCCCCCCGAGAAGATTACTTATTAATTAGAAGCAATGGTCATTTTATCTGTATTCAATGCGTATATTCGTTTTCTGCAAGAACACACAACTCAGACTAAATTTAAGCTGATCTCATCATAAATGTGAGTAAGGGACTGAAAATAACGTGAGAGATTCTTGATTATAAAGAGAAGATGGAGGCGAACGGGAATGAGGGGATGGGGGTTATATTGAGGCTGTCTACACTTTTGTTTTGCTCTTGTAGTTTTACTGTCACGTTGCAAAGCTCTAACCGGTGATGATGCCATTCTTATCTTCAGGTTCTGCCCAGCTGACTCTAAGCGACGTGTCCAAGATTTCAGTGAAGCTTAGCTGCCGAACACGTCCAGGGGCTGAAAAAGAAAATACACACACACACACACGCACACATTTTAATATAAATATGATATATGTTAACCTCGCCAACAGTAATGTGAGTCAGACAATTTTAGATTGCCCACAAACACACATCTCTGGCCTACACAGCATATTACCTATGGCCTCTGACTTCACAAACCACCTCCTAATCACATCTGCATTGACCAACACACACATACACATACATACACACACATACACAAATACAGGTGGGTGCAAGCCTGCCATTTCTCATTTCATCAATCGCTCTCTAACCCCTTCTCCCTGCAGAGCGATTAAGCTATTCATCTGAGACATTCAATAACTCTCATACACACACATGTGCACTCATCCACACAGACACACACACAGACACACACACACACGGATGCAAAAAGCTATCATCAAGCAAGAATTACACCCACCGTTAACCCTGTGACACGCCCAGCAACCAATCAATAACTGGCCACTGCTGTGTGTATGGATGGGCGAGTGTGTGTGTGTGTGTGTGTGTGTGTACATATGGCTACTAATATCTCTTTCCCACTCAATAATTACTGGTTGGTAATAATTGCTCGTCTGCCTGCCTACAGGCTATTGTGTTTATTTGATGGTGTGATGGTGTGCATGTGTACTTGTAGCTGGGTGTAGCAGCTATTATGTTTATCCATGGAACAGTAGGCTATAAATACCACTAAGCCTGAAAACATATGAATCAATTCCCTTCAAAAAGACACAATGCAGAAAAAAAGTGAAAAGGGGAGGGGAGACGTAGGGGAAACTAAGAACAAAGAAATTAAAAATGAGTGAAAGGCAACTAAGAGCCTAAAAGAAAACAGGGAGTGCAGGTGTATTATGTTTGCTGGGTATTGTGTACACAGCTGTGTATCACACTGATAAAAACAGCTGGACTGAATGCAGAGCTAGCTAATGCACTTTTATTATTATTCACAGGGGAGTTCTTTGTGTTGTTTGCTTGCTTTATTCACACTGTTGCTTGTGTGTCTGTGTGTGTGCATGTTAGAATACTCACTGTCCTCATGTGTCTGCACCAAAGTGGGCGGGCTTCGGGGACCATCTCCAGGCGTTGTGAAGCAGAGGGTAGAGCCATAGTACCAGGTGAATTTCTTGAGACCGCTGACTGACCCTGTGTGGCGTGAACTGGGGTAGTCTGGAGTGATGGTTACTATAGTTACGTCCTCTGGAGACTGCTCTGGCCAGACCAGCAGCTGTGGTAAATTAGAAAAATTGTCATTAGTGACAGCAGAAATAGTCAATGGATCTCACATAAGTCCAGGAGGTCACCCAACAACCTAAATGTCCATCAGAGTTATACTTCCATTATTTCTGTCATTTATTTTGACTCAGCAGCTTCAGGCTACTTGATCCATTATTGCGAATGCATTTATGAAAGAAAACTTATTTGTACCACAGTATGGGACACAGTGGATCTTTTCAAATTAGAATGATACCCAAGAGTTTTTTTGTCATTAAAGTTTAAAGCCGCCAAATGCTATTGGCAAATCTGACAAACGACTAAACAATATACATGTTTTATTCTCGGGAAAAGTGATTTGCATTCCAAACAAGCATACTTTTTATTTATCAGTGTACCACTTATCATAAAGTCCTGCCAGCAGGCCATTGTCAATCATAGCAGCATCTGAGAATATGAGCTAAGTTTGATTATCAGTCCAACTAAATGCTTAATGAAAGGTTAATTTGTCTTTATAGTGAGGCTTCATTTATATTCAGAACCACTGCAGCTTGGCTTGCATTATTGCTTTAACCACAAAAACAAACAGTGAAAAGCAAACACTCACATATTCATAATGAGATATAAGCCATGGGCAACACTGTGATGGGGTGCCCATATTGATAGACCCTAATAAAAAAAAATAACTGGCTAAAATGTGAACTTTGAGTCGGAATGAAACTTGAAAGTGGGTTTGTGGTGTGTAAAAACACTTTTTCCCCTCACACAAGCTGCATTTGATGATAGAATTTTATTTTATTTTTTAATTTATTTAGATACTAACAGGATTGTTATTATTGCATTGCCAATGGGGGTGGCAACTTACCAGCCACATTAGTAAAGCTGGTGGTGTTTTGTTTTTTCATCCTGGAGAGTCTATAGAGTCTATAGAATCTTCCCAGGAGTAGATGTCCCAGAAAATTCACCTCAAGGCCAGACTGTGCAATACTCA
>VUQJ01044722.1:29523-44152 GCA_015108635.1 Andinoacara biseriatus | reverse complement strand
AGAAGAGAAGGTGAGGGAGGGGGGGGGGGGGGGGGGGGGGGGGGGGCATTTACTAATCTACCAATTCCACAAAGTTCCAGCATGCAGTGCATGAGCATGAGAAAAAGGTAGGTGAGAAGTCCGGACAGAACAGGAGGGACTATGAGCCATGACACCGTAAAGAGAAGTTAAGCAGCTAACTGATGAGATGATCAAATCCAGGATAATGTAGCACTGGTTCAAGAAGCAGCCCTGAGCTGGAATAATGTGCAGATCAATGAAACAAAGAGTTTTTTGTCAACATTTATAGACCAGACTGAACGCTGCATTCAGAATCATATCAGAATGAGATGGTGTGAGATAACGAGTCCAGCTGAGACGCCTTCGACCATCGAGAAGGAAAAAGTGACACAACAGTAATGATCAGATATTATTGCCTCAAGCTGTGAAGATAACAGGAAATAAGTCCGAGTGCAGAGCAGCAGAGCAGTGTGTGCGTGTGTGTGTGTGTGTCCATGTGTGTGCGTGTGTGTGTGTGTGTGTGCATGTGTGTGCCCGCGTGTGTGTATGTGTGTGCCCGCGTGTGTGCACGTGCATGCGTTTGTGTGTGCGCGTGTGTGCACGTGTGTGTGTGTGCACGTGTGTGTGTGTGCACGTGCATGTGTGTGTGTGTGTGCATGCGTGCACTGTAGGTGGTTACCTGCTCACTCACTGAGCGACTCAGAGCATCAGTCATTCCAAAAGTCTCGGTGTTGGTTAAAGCAGCTCTGCTCTGCTCCAGTATGTTCAACTTTAACCTTTTTACCATCTTTTTCACAAAGACAGTAACCTTCAGCATTCTGATGTTAGTGCTGGTCGAGCGTCAGCTCCCAGATCCAGAACAGGTTCTCCAGGTTTCACATCATTATGAGACCACCTTGCACTTATACATGAGATGGCATCAGCTCTGTAGTCTGCTGATGGAAATAATATGTCTGTTGAGCTGCAGCAGTCGGACGCTCTAAATACGCAGTCGTTTCTTATAAAAACCGAAACATCAAAAGCAATGCTCGGCTTTCTTCCCAAGAACTGCTACCTTATTTTAGAGGTGGAAGCAGTGTCTCTAATGTTCTGTCATATCAGAAATCATGCTGAACATTATCACTTTCTGACAGCATTTGAAGCCTGTCCATATGTAATATGTATCTTTGTTGTGATGGTTTCCTTTCAAAGAATTATGAAGTCATATGTTTGCACACTCTTAACCTGCCAGTCTAACAACCATTTGATAGCTTCAGTATGCTGGTTATTTGTATGTAGTCAGCTAAAGTCCCATTGGCTCATTCATAAGTAAAGAAGAGGACCGTAGGCTATGATAAAAGATTTTAGGTGCAAGTGTGGCTGCATACTCGTGGTACACCATTCTGTCCCATATTTGTGTTCAAAAGCATTGGAATAGCTTCCCTTGATAGGACTGCAAATCTTTCCATATCTGTCCATCATATATAAAGTTTGGGCACCTGTGATAATTTCCATGATTTCCCTTTATGAATCATTGGATGTTCAGATCAGCAGCTTCAGTTAAATGTATCATATAGCAGACGAACACAGTGAAATTTGAGAAGTGAAATGTTTATAGGATTTACACAAAGTGTGCAATAATTATTTCAATAAAATTAGGCAGGTGCAGAAGTTTGGGCACACTTGTGTTTGTTGCTGTTTCAGATCATTTCCTGTGTCCTTTTTAGTCAACAAGGGATTTCGTTCTCACTGGCTTTAATTTAAAAGCTGCATTTTGTATTTACTCGGCTTATCGTTGTCTAATATTAGGATTACTTTGATGATCCGAAACATTAAAGAAAATAAATCAGGAAGGGCAAATGCTTTTTCACAGAACTCTAACTGAACGTAGAGCTGACGGATCAGCCTCTCTGCAACAGGAAATTCAATAAACTCCGAGTTTGTTGAACCTGCTTCCTGGAAAAGGGCCCAGAGGCGTTCAAGGCTCCAACAACACACCTGTTAGACTCAGGTGATGAAGAGCTGCTTCTCCATCCTGTTACACCATCAGTGTGTTCAAGGCTGCTAACGCGCAACTGAAAACTGATGCAGTGCAGCCGGTTGACCAGCAGAGGGCAGACATGGATCATGTCCGTCCCTGGAAGAAGACGGCTGGACAGTCTCACGCGCTCATGTGTTTATTAATAAAGAGGAGGAGGCGGGGGCGGGGTTAGCAGGATAGGCGGGGCCTCCTGCAGTGAGCTCGCAGCCACAAACACTTCGATCACTTTCTGCTGCCCCAGAGAGCCGCAAACTCACCTGAAGCCGTCACCGTCCGCGCGCACAGGTGAGTCCGAATGCAAACGCACGGAGAGCTTCACCTCAGTCCGATTAAATCCGTCTGATCGATCGTCAGGAAAGAAAAGTCACTTTAGAAGAAGATTGATTGTGAAGCGGTCGCAGATTGAAATCCATCAATATACGATCAATACTGTGATCGATGAGCTCATTGAATTCTTGGCTCCAGCCCGCAGGTATGAGAGCGGCAGGTCGTGGTGTGTGACAGCTGGGGGCGCAGCTGGGGGCGCAGCTGGAGCTGGGTGGAGTTTGTTTGAACTTCCAGAGGGAAGAAGAGAGAATTTGATCCAAAGCGCTGAGTAAGAAAACTGGTTTAAATGATGATGATGGTAAAAGTACACATTCTTCACTCCGGCAGTAGGTCAGATACTGGTGGTAGTAGTACTCTGAAATGTACTCAAAGTATAAAAGTTTGGAGGTGCCAAAATGTTTGTGTTTTGGTGGGCAGATGCAGTCGACTGGATTTATGAAGGAGTTTACATAGAAAACATAAAGTATCTGAGTTATTGTAGCTACTTTCTTTTTTTTTTTTGCAACTTCAAATATCTTTATTTGAAGTTATTATTAACTACGAAGTTAAAGTAAAATCTAGAGTTTCTGCTGCCTCCTCAGCCAGGTGAAAGGGACATTTTTAATGTCAGTGAGAGTTTTTACCCACATGAATGATGGAGATCTATAAACTGGACTGTGCTGGAAGCTTTTACCTGGTGACAGGAAAGTTCTTCCTGGCTCTGGTTATTGTCAGGTCGGAGCTCCTGGGCAGGACGTGCAGCGTAAACTGGGTGGTTTGCAGTGTTGGGACCAGTGAGTGTTGGACTGGTGCAGAGCAGGCGGTGAGCTTCATGGACACCCGTAGATCAGATCTGGGGTCAGACTGGGAGGCACGACGACCTGTGAGAAATATGAAGATGAACAAATATTAATTTTAGGAAAATAAAGATGCATGCGGCAGTAAATCACAGTGTTAGATCAGTTTAAATTCAGGCTGATGCTGCTGTTTAGTTTCACTTCTCAAATTATTGATCTGGAGACAGAAATGTGCTTAATTTGATTCCTAACTTTGGGAATGCTTTCCCAGCAGTGCAAACTGAAGTGCCACAGTCCTCTGTTGCTAATAAATTGGCGCTCAGGTGAAAGTCCTGTAAAGTAATTCATTTGGACAGAGTTTCAGGTGGTTAGTTTCTGCTCATGGAGGAAGCTGCAGTTGGAGCTTCGCCAACACGAACAACAGAAATCATTTAAACTAAAGTTAAATGTTACTGAGCTGATTAAGAGCTGTGTGTGTGTGTGTGTGTGTGTGTGTGTGTGTGTGTGTGTGTGTGTGTGTGTGGCTCTGCAGGAGAAGGAAGGTTCAAGAGGATGAGGAGGAGAGGGGATCAGAGGGAAGATGGTGCAACATTAATCACCATGGAAACCAGCCCGGAGATCAACTATGGCACCATGGTAACGGCCCTGTGCTTGTAGCCAGTAACTGATTGGAAAGATTAAAAAGTGGCCACGAGCGGTCTGAAGCTGCAGAAGCGTCTGTTTTCTTATTCGCTGGATTCAGACGCGTCACTTTAAAGCGCTCAAAGGTTCCTGAAATCAGACGCAGAGAGTCTGAGAGTGTTCAGAGTAAGAAACCAAAGCTGCTGCTCATTAATGCAACGAGCACACAGCAGCCGTGCATTTGTTTATTGTCATATTCAGCAACAAAGTGTCATCAGGAATTAATCTCTGGGCTCACACAGTAGCTCCTGTATTAGGTGGTTTATTGGATCTGCTGCTGGAGGGCTGCTCTGTCCTGCTGGGACTTGAGCTTTTCTGTCATGTGACTGAGGATCTCTCTGTGACCTCAGGTCACCAGAGGTCATGGAGAGACTCGGGAGAGCAGGCCAGCTGTGATGAGGGTGACGTGCTAACGGCTGTGCTGCCTCAGTTTGTGAGCCGTGGTCCCGACTAAGACCGCAGACTGTTCACGAAGACGGGCGAAGCAAGGCCTGCGCAGAAGTGCGTTAAAGCTGTATTCTTTGGAATGGCCAGCAGGGGGTGAAACGCTCCTGGCTGCAGTCTCTCTGTGACCTCAGTAATGTCCTGATGAGTTTAAGTCATCAAGGAGGATAAACCTAACAACTTATCGTTAGCCATCCCTCACGCCTCACCGCGGGTTTGAAAACGTGAAGATAGCGACAGTGAAAACGCTCACGTGATGACATCACAGCATCTACACCCAGCTGGTATAGCGCCCGACAGTTTTCACTGCAAAGGAGTTCTTTACGCACAAACTTAAAGAAGAGTCGTTCACACGCTGGTTGTTTTGTATAGACTCCGCCCCCTGTGGACTCCGCCCCCTGGTGACAGCATCCTGCTACAGCATGTAGCATTTCAGTGTGTTGCTGAGCCTCAGGCTGTAAGTTTCACACAGTCTCTGAGTTGTTTTTAGAGCCTGATTGAAAGACTGAACACAGGAAGTGTGTGACGAAGAGCGGCGCCACTCAGTTCAGCACTCAGCGATCAAACAGTCGAGAACAGAAGATGTTTGCTCTGTTCTTCCCGTCTTCAGCGTCTCACTCGTCATCCTCATTACCAACAATGGAGTCGTGAAGCAGCAGGAAGAGTCGTGATTGGATCACCAAAGGTTTCCTAGAATAATGGTGGAAATAATCAGTGGTGATACCTGGTGTAGTGGACAGTGAAACTGGCAAACCTCATCATGCAGTTAACTCCATTTAGACACATAGTTGCAGATATTATCTAACATAATGAATTAAAGAGAAATCATAAACTAGGCTTTAGCCACAGGATGGCGTGCTGACATGTTTGACCGGCCTGTAACTATGTCTTAGAAGCATTTGACGCATTTAACTTTTTTTGTATAACCAGCATAGAGTCTACAAATTAAAGCTACTGTGCAGCCTTTCAACACACCTTTAACCTAAATATCTAAAATGCGATGATGTAACCTGTGAACACTTCTCGGCTTTGACCGTTTCCTAGTTTATCAGATTAAAGTGCCGTGGCTGGATGCAAGTCTGCAAATACCAATAAATATTGATACTAATCAATCGGCATTGCTCATCATTCTCATGTTTACACATTTCGGAGCTCCACCATCAGGCAGTTATTATCTGTGTCAGGCCTATGAATTCCTCTCTGGGATCAATAAAGTTTTTCTTATTCTTAATCAAGTTTTTACAGGGATGAAGAAATTATAATTCTGTAAATAACTTTAAATAGTGCATATTTCTGGGTATTTTATCAGAAAAGCAAATAAAATGCAGGTCATTGTGTCTGGAGCTTGAAAAAAGGCGACTGGACTTCTTTAAGTTCCTCTCCTGAAGGTGGAGAAACCCAGTGGGTGGAGTCTCCTGCAGGTGGGTGTGACCTCGTTCATGTGCAGAATCACACGTGGGTCATTACAATCAGTGGTCTCAGTGAAACCAATGTGGGACTTTTCTCCACTGTATCAAGTGACCTATTGAGGTCACCTGGACAAAGGTGTGAATGGAGGCTGAGGCGGGGGGGCTCAGGGGGAGGCTGGTGCTGTAATCCACCTCCTCTGTTCAGTGCTGGCTGGTCACAGCGGACATAGACGCTTCTTTAACTCCTCTTTCAAACCATCTGCCTTCCTGGTGCAAAATGTGAAGGTTTGCATCCTCAAAGAGTGACCTTTGACCTTTAGGTGCAGATGTACAGCTGAGTGGGGCTCTTCTATGTTGTGCCAGTTTGTCTCTGGGATGGAGCAGTTTCTGCGTGTGTCTGACCTTCTTCTCTCTGCATCTTGGCTGATTTGATGGAAGCCCAGCTGGGATAACCGCATGTTTTAAGAACTTTCCATGTGTCTTCCTTTAGTTTTCCTTCTGCCTCAGAGGGAACTCTTTCTGCCCGCTGTTGCAGGGTCCAGGAACAATAACCTGGTATCCCTGGTGTCCTCCCTGGTAAACCTTACGTATTTATCCACTGAGATGATGGGGTCAGTGAAGGCTTCTACTTCTTGGGTTTAGATTTTGACCCAGGTGTCCACATCTCTGTACCAGTGGCTAGGTTCTGTCCCTTTGAACCAAGAGCTCCACTTTCCACTGGCTACAATGGGTGACACTGAGGAGCTCTGTGGAGGGTTCAGTGTGGTGGGGTGTGCTGCACACAAGCAAAGATAAGATGGCGGCGAGGTGTTTGGAAATGTTGTAGGTGAGCGAGTTCATCCTGCTGATGATGGGTCTGAGTGGAACTCCTCTGGATGTCCATAAATGCACGGAGGAGCTTCTCCAGGGCAAAGATGGTAGTAAGTAGAGCGGTCAGCAGCTTTTTCCTTTTCAAGCTGTTGTAGGCAGCAGATGACTTTCTTCTTGTGTGCAAGTCACACCTTTGTTCAGGTGACCTCAATAGGTCACCTGAACAAAGGTGGATCAGCACCACCCCCAGGGGACACCGCCCACTGGGGTTTAAATACTGCATCTCTGCCTTTTTCAAGCTCCACAGGAAATTTCATCATCTTGCAAAAGTGTAAATACACTTTTGTACTTTTAAGGGTGTGGGTCATATTGTGTAGTGGTTTATTACATATAAAAATGTGATAAGGACTTTTCTCCGTGTCCTGCTTACAAGAAAAAAAACACTGCAGCAAACGCTGCAGGTCTGAGAGGGACAACGTGGAATATAAGAAGACAGCAGAATAGTGAAACATGATGCACACCAACAATACACTAGTACAACAATACACTAGTACAGCAATACATGAGTCTAATGCATATATAGTATAATGCATAATAAAAATGTAAAAAGGCAAGGTTAAGTCAGTATGTAATACAGTCAGCATTGCTAAAAGTACAGCATATTTACAGTGTTTTATTATTAAAAATCTGGTTTGTTTTCAAGCAAAGATACCCAGAAATTACACATAAAGCAGTAACAGTATGAGATCTCTTCTATTACCTCTTTATTCTAGTGTATCTACCAGTAAGTGCTGGTGAGTAAATGTAGTTTAATTGTAATTCCAGGTAAAATAGGTGGAAATTCCAGTGAATTCCTGGGGAGTTACGCCCTCAGTCGCAGGCCCTATGACTTTTCTGCAGTTATGCAAACAGTGGTTTTATGGTGGCAAGTTACATACGTGAGTCAACTGATATAATAAGCACACAAGGAAATGTTAGCGTGCATGAATAATTCATAAAGTCAACAAGTGCTCTCTGCCTCCACGTGTTTCCAGCAGCCTTGCCTCAGAGATCAGGCGCTCCTTCATCTCTGCTGCTGCAGTTTGTGTGTCAGGCTTTAGTGACCGGCTCGTGCAGACTGCATGTGTTCTGCTTCCTCGCCTGCAGGGGGCGTGTACGTTCCCTCCTCTTTAGGACATTCTGGGAAGCTTTGGGAATAACTTTGACCCTCATCGGGACTCAGTCTGTTTGTAACAGTTTCCTCAGAGTTTCGTCACTCAGAGAATCTCCTAGTATTGAGAAGCATTAAATCAGTCTGACAGGTTTGATTATTTCCCAGAATGCACCAGCTCAGCCTCAGGACAGGAACGTTTTCAGTGATGGATCAACTCGAGTGGGTGAGTGAAACACAAAACCGCTGTTACAAACACAGCATTTCGCAGAGGAACCAATCCGGTGATCCTCTCTGTCAGACTTTGTGCTGGTGTGGGAGGAGCCACGGACCACGCAGGAGGAGAGCACGGGTGTTAGCCCCGCCCATCGAAAGTGGAGGGAGGAGTTTCTGAAAAGACTGAGACACTCTGGACTTCTGCAGGAACAGGTGAGCAAAACAAACACAGGTGAGTCAGCAGTCAGAATTTCACTCACTGCCTGTCAGTGTCACCTGAGTGCAGCTGAACCGGCTCAATCCTGAAGCTTTATTTATACTGACTGCAGCATTTTCATGTGGAGGTGTTTGTGTAGACTGGACCAGGTGATGGTGTTGGGTGAAGAACGAAAGAAAAGAAATGAAAGGAGGAGAAATAATTTCCTTCTTCTCTGCAGAAGGAAGTCCTTCAGACCAAGAAGAAGATCTGTTTTGCCCTCCTCAGTGCTCCGTGGAGCGTTCTCTGTTACTATGCCGAGGAAATCAGCCTCAGAGTCCCACTGCAGGTACAGACCACGCCCTCTGTTGGTGTCCTAACACAGAGCAGCGTCCTCACAGCGTGCCCTCTGTCCTCCTGCAGGTGGTCACTGCTCCCATCATTAACTGGTCTGAACAGATACTGTCCAAACTGTCGCTTCCCAACCTTATGTCCCAGGATGTCCCCAACCCCCCACCTGACTACTACACTTGTCAGTTCAGGACCAACAAGATGGAGAGGTACAAACACACTCAGCATGCTGTCCTGTGGGTCAGCCTTCTTCTCCTTCTTCTGACCTGTTTTCTGTCTGCAGGTTCTTGGGCAGCGACAGCAAAGACACGTTCTTCAAGACGACTCAGAGACACCAGGTGGTGAGTTCAAACTGCGCGTGACCTCTCAGAGTCTGTGTGGACATCGACCTAAGAGCTCTGTGACATTATGGCTGAAGCTTGCTGATGGGTACAGAAACAACCATCAGCTGATCACCGTTTCTCGTCTACATCTACTCTCGATTTAGTAAAAGTTCTGATAGAAAAGTTGTGTCGATATTGGAGATGCAAACACGCCGTCTGCTGGATGTAGTTTTCCATCTGAATGTCCTTCTTGGACGTTCTGCTGAAGGAACGTTTGTGTTCAGCAGCTTTCGACAGTTTCCCGTTATCCAATAGAACAAACTGAAACAAACTATCTCGATTCAGAGGAGGGTAAGAACACGAGGTAGTGACGTTCGATACCACAGATTTCCTTTCTGATTCAATACCGAGTAAATTTCAAGCTGGTATCGGCGATACTGATCCGATACCGATACTTTGTGTAAAACTCTTAAATAAAATCACAGGGAAATACAAATGACGGGGCTGTTCAACACTGATTGCTCAGACTTATTTAGAGTGAACGATATATGCAGTCTCTCCAAACAGCCTACAATACTGGAATACAAACACCAGATGTTAAGCTGAAATCATGCAGCTAGGTGTTGAAGCATGTCTTTATTTCCTTACTTATACTATCTTAATTAATCTGTCCAACTCAAACAGTGACTGAGTTCATCGCCCCTTAAAGCTCCACCTTTCCTTTCTGTGCCTGCACCACCAAAGGACTCCACCTGTCCGTCCCTAACAGTCCTGACGTTTGGCTCTCCTCCTCGGTCTGCGTCATCACGTGTTCCTCGTTTTCAGTATTGTGTATTCTGAGGTGTTTAACGAGGTTTGTTGTGTTACTGCAACTTCTGTTTTCCCACAAACAGTTTGTGTCTTGGCTATTTGTGCAGCTGAAATAGCTCCACACCATTGTGTCTGTGTTTGAGTGAGTGAGCAGCAGCACGCTGCGCTTTGGCATTCCACACTTACCAGGTGGTAGAGAAAGTAGTTCCCTTCAACCCCGTCTCATTTAGGCAAGATCCTATTAATTTAGTTTCTTTCTAATGTGTTCCTGATAGAATACATTATCTCAAATTACTAAAGTATTGAAAGTATCGATACTTGAATTTGAGAATCGATTTTAAAGAGGTCTGGTATCGGAAGTATCGATATTTCAGTATCGATCCGCACATCACTAATGCGAGGGAAAGACCTCCAGCTGCAGGGAACTCTTTATCTCGGTCCTGCAGGTAACTTAAAAATAAAATTTAAAGATGCATTTTTAGTGTATTTTAAGATAATTTGATGATTTCAGAGTAGAAATCCAGATACAGTTAAATTTTGATCCCCAGAAGATACTGAAGGCAAAATAATTATTAATAATTATTTTTGCCATATTTGATTAAAGTATTTTAAAAAAAGAATCAACATCTATTATTTAAAGAAAAGTGAAAGAATGAATTTAACCTCCTTGATTTCATTTCTCCCGACACCTCAATATTGCCTGAACCGTGAGCAGATATGATTATATCCAGCACAGCTTCTCTAAACTGGACTGAGCGTCATCTGCTCCTTCCAGATTCCTCTGATTGGCTCAGAGGTGGAAAACCCCACGACCTCTCAGATCCAGGATGTTTCAGTCAACAGGCGGATGCTGTTGGCGGCAACGCCTCCTCCTCAAACAAACTCTGCAAACACACAGACACACACACAGATATATACACACACATCTATACACACATATATATAAACACACACAAAGTGCCTTCAGCTGACTGGTTTGATTTGGTGCGATATAGTTTGAATTGTGTTTAGTTACTTTCTGAAACACAGAACGCAGTAATCGGCTCAGTGTGTACAGTATTTTACTGTGAGGTTTATAAAATAACATTTCAAATGATCTAATATATATTTTCTGCACCCTCAAACACTAACAGTACCTCAGCCAGCCTGTAGGTGTCAGTTTCGTGGCAAAAATGTGCCCTTTGAGAAGCTTTTATTATTTTTCTGAAGCTTCCTGTATAGCAATATCTGACAGCATTTATGAGACTGCATTGGACACTAAAACAGTAGCACTTCATTTTATGTGTCTGTAATTTCCTTAAAAATCCAGAACTTTCCTGAAAATAACACAAAATGTGAATACAGCTGGCTTTAAATCGGCCAATAGGAGGTTCTGAATGGAGGAGATACCAACATGTCTGCTATTAGCACTTCAAAAGACTTCAAAAGCCTGTTCAGAAACACCAGCATAACTTATTTAAACGATCTTCAACTTCTGTGCATGAAAGTGGGCTCAAATATCAGAAGTTTGTTTTAAAAAACATCAATGCAAATGTAAGATAAGCAGGTTCTGGTGTTCTGCAGGGCAGTATCCTGGAGGCCCTGCAATTCCTATTAATCCTTAAGGTTTTGGAGAAAGAGCCACATTTATATCTCTCATAAGCCGTCTTACAGTAGATATGTTATCCTAGCTTAGCATGAGCACTCAAAGGAAGGAGAAACTGCTTCTCAGTTACTTTGAAACCTTCTGCGTCTGCAGCTGTATGAGATCTTAGCCAGGACTCCGTACGGTTCGGTGAAGAAGGGGGAGGTGGGAATCGACCGACTGGTGAACGAGCAGGTCTTCACTGCTGCCTACCCGCTGCACGAGGTGAGCTATAAACCATGATCCCTGCTCTAAATCTGTTTGCTATCCAGCCTGAAAACCACACTTATGTTCAACATGTTTGCAGGGAGATTTCCAGCTGCCGACCCCCCCAGTCGCTGCCGAGAGTTTAAGTCTGAGGCAGACTTTGTATGCATACTGGGCCCAGTGGTCCTGCTGGAGACGCTACCAACCTCTAGACCACATCAGGGAGTACTTCGGAGAGAAGATAGCACTTTATTTTGCCTGGCTAGGTAAATATAATGATAATACTTCAGACAGATCTCAGTAATAACTTACAGCTATTGTGTGAGGAGAAGCATCTCACAGTATCTGCTGTAGGCTTCTACACCGGCTGGCTGCTGCCAACATCTGTCGTTGGGACTGTGATCTTCCTGATCGGCTTTTGGCTCGTGGCCACTGATGTTCCAGCGTAAGTATAAACTCATTATCAGTGTTCCACTTAAAACCCAACTTTATTTCATTTCAAGGTGTTTAGAAATGTCCTCCTATCATTTATCGTGTCTTTGGTAATCCAAACGTCAAGTTTGTGTGTTTGAATTTGCAGGAAGGAGGTGTGTAACAGTGGAAGCAGCTTCAATATGTGTCCCCTCTGTAATATCTGCGAGTACTGGAACTACTCCAGCATCTGTGTCACCTACAAGGTACCTGCCCGTCATTCAAACATTTTACTCCTCTGTAATTTTATGAAACAGACAATCTGTCAGCTGACGGCCGTGTGGAGACGTTACTTCTATTTCATTCCTCACAGAAACTTGTGTTCATGTTCACAGTTTGAAACAGTACCAGAGTCCTCCAGGAGAGAGTCCATCCTTATCTCTGATTGGATGGCAGCTGTCTTTGCATCTAGACTCAGTAACAGAATCAGCTGTTTGGCTTTGGCAGAGAAGATTTGACAAGTTTTTCATGGGCGCAGTCAACATACTCAACTCTGCTGCTCAACCCACAAATGCATTTTCCTTATGAATGTGGCTCCATATAAACAGGCTTCCAGTGAGATTTAACGCTAAGAAGCATTTTAGCAACAAAGAAATAATCCAGCAGGTTTCTGCAAAGCACATTTTTGCAGCAGTATTTTCATGAGGTTTCTGTTTCCTGTTATTTCTTCACTCCAATCAGTTGTTTGGAAATGAGTCAAAACAAGAGAAAGGTAAAAACACAGGCTACTTTGGCAAGGATCAGGTCACACGTTGAAAGCGAACATCTTGGTGCCAAATACCTCACTGACCTTCAGAGGCCTGGAAGAGGTCAGACCTCTGAAGGTCAGTCTCAGTGTTGTTGCTTATCAGTGAGCAGCAGAGTCTGAGTTTCTGTTTATTGGAGTAAATGCAAGTATCTGTTTTTCTCCGTGAGTCTAAAAGCTTTGAAACTTCACCTCGGTTTCTGTCCAGTATGCTGTTTGTGTTCACCTTAAACAGCCGCTGTACTCACTGTAGAGATACTGGATAACTTGAAGAACTTTAGACCAAAGAATACAAGTTTCTTGTTGCCAGCTGTGTTGATGGTTGAACTTTGCAGCTGTGGCGTACGGGACAATTTCCCGTCCCATCTGAACATGTGTTTATCCATCATATCCATGACCCACCCCTGCTGGTGACCTGCCTCTGAACGCCTGCCTCTGTGTGCGTCTGTGTAGGCAGGTCTCCTGTTCGATAACGGAGGAACCGTTTTCCTCAGCGTCTTCATGTCTTTGTGGGCCATCACCTTCCTCGAGTACTGGAAGAGAACGTGTTCGTCGCTGTCTCACCGCTGGGACTGTTCCGAGTTCGAGGACATCGAGGTGCGATGTCATCACACCTGCCTCACCTGTTTTTTGTTACTAAAGTGCAGCGTTTGTTTGGGCTTTTGTGACTCTAGGAATTTCACTCCTTCGTGTCTGACAGGAGCGACCTCGTCCAGAGTTCACCGCCATGGCACCAATGACCATGAGGAACCCGGTGACCGGAGCGGAGGAGCCGTACTTTCCTGAAAGTAAGCGGTTCAACAGAACTCTGACTGGCTGCATGGTCATCATCATCATGGTGAGTCTCCTGACTTCGACAGGAGCGAGCACATTCACTGAACTGTAGCTTATAAAATGTGTGTTTCCACCCAAACTAAAACCTGTTCCATCAACAAATGACTGAAGGTCCAGACACGTCTCAAGGTGTTGGTACCTGAAGACAATCATGGCAGACAGCATCTGACAGACCACTGCTGAATTTCTCACATGGGGGTCCCAAAATAAAAACAGAATGCAATGATTTGCAAAACTCATGAAGCCATATGTTATATCCCAGTTTTATTTACATCTTCCACAGCGTCCCAACAACATCATTTAAATTTGAGCATGTGCTCGAACCCAGGCTGCTGTTTACCTGTGAGGAGGTTAATTAAGGTCACACCTGATTGGTCCATATTTCTGTCCCATTCGATGAAGTTAATCAGTTGATGTGCATCTGTATTTATTAATCTGTCTTTATCTCAATCTGCAAAGTGAAATCATGTTAAATGTTAGTTGTTTGAACTTCTGTGCAGGTTGCCGTGGTGTTGATATTCCTCACTGCCATCATTTTGTATCGCACCATCCTCAGCATCATCATCTACAAGTCCAGTAACAGCTTCGTCAGCTTCTCTGTGAGTAAACCGCAGCTCGAGCTCCTTCACATTTTCACCAAGCTTCGCTGACGAACTCACGGTGTGTGTGTGTGTGTGTGTGTGTTCAGGCTGGGAGAATAGCCAGTATTTCAGGGTCAGTGTTGAATCTGTTGGTCATCCTTTTGCTGTCCAGGATTTACACCGCACTGGCCCACATCCTCACCCGCTGGGGTGAGTCACCCTCCACACCTCAGCCTTGTTTAAAGAAATTTTCTTTAACTTATTTTTTATAAGGGCAGGTCAGCAGTCAGTTATTTGGCACGTCTAAGATCTTTTAAACATATAACAGAAGCTGCTATCGTGGTGAAAATGTAATATCCATATTTTATACAGTATGTTTTGCCTTTATTGAGTAATTTGGCTTTATTTAAATGAAAATAAAGTTTGTTATTATCACACAGAGAGTCCTTTAACCTCTGACCAAAGGCAGGTGTTTGTACATCAGTGACGTGCGGTGATGTATATATATGTACTTATATTTCAACATTAATTATACTAATGATATATTATGCTTTAATCAACTCCATACTGTTCAAGAATGATGGCAAGAAAAAATTAATATTTAATGTAAAGTCAAACTTTTTTTGGGGGGGGGGGGGGGCCCCTTTTTTTAAA
>VUQJ01044722.1:0-10756 GCA_015108635.1 Andinoacara biseriatus | reverse complement strand
TTTTTAAGAACATCTTATTCACTAAAATATCTGAGCTGTTCCACAACACACAGTAAAACTAGTCTTTCTACTATTCTCAAGGAATTACGTGGTTTAAATAAGTTCGTGAGTCTCATTTTAATGGAATAGTTTTCATCTTTGTAGTAAAATTGCCATTTTTGATATAAAATGCAGGATTCAGACACTGTACTTTGATAAGAACAAACATATTTGCGTCACTCCTCTGCTAAATCTCCTCATTTTGGATATTATATATACATGCACAAGTTTTTTCCCCCCTTTTTTTCTTGGTCAGCTGCAGTTTTGGGGGCCGTGCATCACTCGCACGGAGTCACGGAGATGGAAACAGCACAGCCTGGTCAAAGCACAAAACGCGAAGCTGCAGCAGCTTCTTTGCTCAGTGCCCACACACAACACGGCGTCATGTGAAATGTATGTAAACAGTGATTATATCGCACAATTTCTCGCTCCGCGATGCCTTTCCCTGCGCGCCCCTGTGCAAAAAATGGAGTCGGGCCTTTTCCCTGCGCAGAAACTGAACATATTACTGTAAAAAAAAATGCATCTGAAGGAAACAAACTGTTGCTTGCGAGAAGACGCGAATCGCTGGGCGACAATGTTGCTACAGAGAAGCTCATTTTGAAGGAATAATTTAACCCTTTCTTGCAGTAAACTGAAACACTTCTTTCTGTGTCGCATTCCCATCTTCGCCAACATTTTTACGTCCTCAAAGGCGAGAGAAACTGCAGCATCCTGTACGGGCCGTAATGTGAATCAACGTTACACTTCTGGCTAATTATGTTTCATTTTTTAATCAGAGTTGAAAGCCTTTCGGGCGACGCTAGCAACAGTAGCAACTAGCGGCTACAGCGTGTGATTCTGGCCCTTTTATCCGCAGATGCAGCAGGAGGAAAAAAATCAAAGTGTGCCCTGTGCGCCGAGCCGAGAGATCATTTGCACTTACCAAAAACACGGGGATATCCCCGGACTTTGAACTACTTGGTATGCATAGGTCAGCTCTTCAAACGGGCAAAGCCGCTGCTGGGCAGGGCATAATTCCTCCGGCTGGGTGTCCTCAGGAGCTCAGCAGCAGCCCGTCTGATAGATGAGGGAGGGAGGGAGAGGCCTGCCCTCAATGATGTCATCAGTTCACATGCAAAGTAACGCGTTACATCTACTGGCTTCAGAAAAATACTCCATCGTTAACACGCTGAAGAAAATACATGGAATTTACCCAGCGAAGCTTTAAACAGTCAGACGGATGCGGAGCTCTGCGGACTGGAAACCAGAGCAATTCCCGGCTGGTTTTCCACTGGCTACTCTGGGTGGATTCAGCCCATTTCCTGGGGAAGAAACTCAGAAAATGTTTTAGATAAATGTGTTTGATCTCCTTTTTTTTCTCTTGCATTTTAGTCAAGATAAAATTGAAAATAATTTTAAGAAAAATGGTCAGGAAACCAAGCCAATTTTCCTAAATGTTATTAATGATGTAATAAATATGCTATTTAGACCCGTTTTTTGTTTATTATATGTCAATTTTTTCTTCAGTCTGTGTGTGCTTTCGTTGCACTCTTGCTTGATGCTGCATAGTTGTTTTTTTGTTTGTTTTATTCTAGCAGGAAAACTCGTACAGAACAATAACAAACACGTCACGTTGGGAAAGGACAATACTCATGTTTTGCAGTTCTCGGTATTAATGCTTCTAGCTTTACGGTAAATGTTACGAGAGAGCAGATTCCCAATGCAATACTTAAAGTCCTGCAGCAAAATTATTTTGGTCATAAAATGTACTTAATTGTTTTATTTACATAATTTTATTGTATTGATTTTGATTTCAAGCTATACTCTTGTAATTATATGAACTATTTTGTTATGGGTGGTGTTTATTTCCTAATTAGAATTTATTTTGGACACACATGCCTTTATCAACTGATAATCTCGTACTATCATGCACATTAATGTATTTCATTGCTCTGATATATTTTGAATGACTGAGCTGTAAGATTACCTTCGACTTCTGTTCCCTCAAACTATGTTAGTCGTTTAACCGCTGAACTCAAACAGTATGGCTACATTAAAAAAACCTTCAGATACTTTTAATACTTTTAAAAATAAATTTTATTAGATTTTATATACAAAAGCGGTTTCCCTTTACTCTTTCTGTTGCTAGGAAACAACATGTGGAACTAAAGCGCTTCACATCGGTTGCTCCCGGACGTGTAGTTCGGTTGCACACTGTGCCCTTGACTTCCTACGAGAGGTGATAGCCGATGAGCAGCAGCTCGGAGATCATTAAATAAAGTGTGAACGGAAGGGCGCATTTCTCGCCATGGGCTTTATCCCAGAAGAGGGAAAGTCTCTGCCTCCTCCGGGGGTCGTGAACAGGAATTCGCTGTGTCTGGCGGGTGTCGGCTGGCTCTCCGCCGTGCTGGATAACGCAATCAGGCACAGGCCTCCGGTGAAATCAGGTTAGCATTTTAGCTGAGCTTCAGAATGCTCCACGGGAGAGACGCTTTACTTTGCAGCGTGTGCAACAGTTAATTAAAAAAGAGAAGAAGAAGAAATAAATCAGATAATTTAGCAGAGAGATGCAGAGCATTGACTGGTTATGAGACCTCCACAGTGTCGCAAAGTGTGTTTACCTTCCGCTGTAATTCTAAAATGGGAGTAAAAGTCAAATACATTGTACAAAAATTGGAAACCATTAAGTCATATCTTGCATTATCCAGCATATGAATCAAAATTACGTTTTAAAATTGGACTCATTCTGAACTACTTTAAAAAAAAAAAAGAAGTCCAGCGTTAACTTTGTCAGTAATGTTTCTCTCTATTTGAAAAGGAAGTGTTGTTAGCATTGGTTGTGGCACGTTAGTTTTTGTCTTCTGTTTCCTGTGGTCGCTATAAAAAGGTTAAGCCTGCATCTATTGCAGAACTGTTATCAATGACTTAAATGAAAAAGTCATAATGTGCAGGCTTGTGTTTCCTGCGGTAAGATTTTATGTGCTTTAAGAGGATAGGTAGTTAGCTGTATGATGGTTGTAGCTGATCAATAAAAGTTGTGTCATTGTCTCTTTAAGGTGTTCATCGGCAGTTCCTGCTGGCAACCATTGGCTGGTTCATTGGCTACCATATCACCAAATATGAAAATTACACTTACGCCCGACTCGACCGAGACATGAATGAGTACGTCAGACGGCACCCGGACAAATTTGTGCCAAAGGGTAAGTTCATTTTCAGTGTTTTTGCTCTAACAGAAGAAATAAGATCTTACATGTTTCACATTTCAAAGAAGAAAAAGTCCAGTGATTGATGTGTGTGTTGTTGTTGTTGTTGTTTTTGTTACATTTTCAAGATTTAAGAACCATGGAGTAAAAATTTAGCACTTAGCAGCACATAACCAGTTTATTATACTTATTATACTTTTTTTTTTTGAAGTATCCAATGCACATGTTAGTGGGTGTATTTTAGCAACACTAACAGAAATCATGTGCTGGGCCCTGCACTACGAAGTGAGTTGAGCTGAGTATGCTCAGGATGCACTTACCTTAACATTGCCGCACAGATTGGTAAAAATAAATGATTCGATTCAAGTTACCTAATCACCGACTGTGCGCTCGCTGCTGCTGTTTATTTCTAAGGTGACGGATCCACGTTAGAGCTCTGAAACTTTCAACTGGATCTATTTAAACATGGAAGGCGACTGTCCCACAGACCAATAAAAGAGACATGGAAATCACTTCAGTTTGTCACAGATCAAAGTGGAATTAATATTATTGATTGATAAATTAATACAAATTAATACACATACCAAAATAATGCTTATCCATACAGTTGCACAAGTTGCTGGAATGATGCAACTTTATTGGACACGACTAAATGTAACAAAAGGAAAATTTAAACCGATTACCTCGTCTGTGAAAATAACTTTCTGAGTCGCATTCGATTTTCATTGATGTTGATAATAACAGTTCCCGCGATCCCACGCTACTTTAACCGATGTTATTATTGTGATGGAGAAATCCCTCAGGGGGAAGAAATCATTCTGTGCACTGAAAAGCAGTCAGACGCCGAGTGGGATTAAATTTTATGGAACGCTGGCACGTGCATGTTTGTAATTGAATTCTTGCTTTCTGTTTTTCTTTTATCTCACCAGAGAAAAAGACCTTTGCTGAGATTGTTGAACCTTATCATCCTGTGCGCTAAGTGTCGGTGGAGAGAGGAAACGTTTGCGACTGCCGCCGTCTTTTTGTGAAAGCATTCTTTCATTTGTGTGACTTATAGATATGTAAATTAAAAAAAAAACTAAATTCAACATTTTATGACTGACTTTTTCTTGATTGGTGTAAACAAAAAGGTGCATTTTTTAACAAACTTGGAAAACTCTTCTGTTACATAACAAACTGTATGTTTCCTATGATGTGTTTATATAAAAGGGAGCATTACAACAAGCAAATTAAGAGACATGATTGATTAGTTTTATCAATGCATGTTTATTCCTTATTAAGTTAGAAGCACGGGGATCACCGGATGTAAAGAGTTCAGACAGATGTGAGATGTTTGGGTTACTTAGACCACATATCTGAGTTTTTGTGATTTAATTTGCCACCCCAATAATGTCCATGTATTTCTCAGTGAGGCTCTCTGTCTTCTTGGTGAGGTTACTCATCACAGAAAATAGTCCTCTCACGTGGAACTGGAAGAGGGCTTCAGGGTCTGTGTCCAAGAGAGGCTCCAGAGTCGTGGTCTTGTTCAGTGCTGGGGTGTTTTTGGCCATGCGATCGTCCAGGGGAATTAGGCCACTCTCCACTATGTTCCGTATTGTTTTGAGCATCACGTAGTCACCGTGCAGGTCTTTGCAGGTCTCTTCTGCAGCTTCGCAATCCCACTCCTCGTCTGAGGGCATGTCTCGCAGCAGGCTTGGCAGGAGAATGGTCTGCTCCATTTCGCTGACAGCCGAGGTGTATCGTCTCAGAGCCAGGAACAGGCTGTTTCTCTTGAATCTGGCGTCGGCTGACTGCATGCTTCCAGGTGGATGTGGTTGGCTGTTCCTGTGCAGCGGTGGTGAACAGGTGGAAGGCGTGCAGCAGCTGTGAGGCGCCCGAGTTTATATGACGGGCCAAGGTTGGTTGATCGGTGCTGTTGCACAACTACATCATCCGATACATTTAGAAAGAGACGGAGTGCCATGTGGAGTCAAATTCTTATCTTTATTTGATTTACACCACTCGGTTCACAATAGTCTGACCGGTGTGTACTGAAGTGAACCCGTTAAATCATTAACCACGAAGATCATTATGTTTAAAGGGACGACATGCTTTGATTGCCAAGCACAAAATGAGTTGGGAAAAGTCCCAACATAAAGAACCTTGGAATGTTCTGCTATAGTTTTGAAGGCTGTCTTAGAAACTTGAACTCACGGATCTTCAGTTGTCCGTTTTCTGCTGATTTAAAATGAGGGAAGCCAGGTTGAAACGTGAGTGATACATTTACCAGATATTATGAGCCTCAGCAGCTGTAAACCAGACACTATAAAGTTTTTAAAGTACACTTTTTTGTTTTGCCGTAATAAAATGTAGTTCATCCTGTTCCCACAAGATGGCATCATTGAGCTCGTTCAGTTACCAAGAACCTGCTGAGCCTAATCAACACCTCTAAATGCTTCATGCTATTACATTACAAACTCTTATAGTCTCTTCCTGAGTTTCTGCTCTTTTTTTAAAAAACATTTTTCTTTGTTTGCAGCTGGATGATCCATAACGCTGTGCTCAGCTTTGTATGTCGCATTTAAAGTTAAGTCACTGAAATGATTCCGGTTTTTGCAGCATGGGATCTGTTACGTCTCTGCCTGCATCTCAAAGAAAAAAAAAAAACGTGCATTGGTTTTAAGGGAACTTTGCAACTTTAACTGCAAAATGTTGTATTTTCTGTGCACAGGCACAACTGTTTTTTACATTTTTGTCTCCATTAACCAATGATTGACTTTTGTTGTGGATTTTACAAGTTCCTCAACACAAACAACCATCATTCCTCGCAGGTGTTGTGGACTATAGACCATAAACACCCCGTTACCGTGATTATGCCGTAACTGTTAAGAAACCGGCCGTTTGCTTTGGGAGTCTTCAGCAGCACCAATCAGGACTAAACTGTGAGTGTCAGAAAGTTCAGCTTTAAACCAAAACTCAGGTATGAATCCCAAAGGTTTCGTGACATTAGATCCTTTCATCGACAAAGATGCCGGTACAACATTTCCAGTTTAAATATCTCCTAATGAATAAAACAAAAGTGACCGTTCCACCTTACTTTGTACAATCTGCTGGACCCACGATGGGAGCTGAGGAGCAAATTTGCTCAACAAACACATCAGGTAACATGTTTTAAAGCCTTAAAAAAAAAAAGATAAACTGTACAATGAATGTGAGGGCACAAGCAAGTTAGAAGAAGAGAGCAAATGATCTGTTTGATCCTGGTGGCGTGCAGAGAGGTGCTGCCTGTCCGGTGCTGCTCTGTCAGTTTGGTTTTTTTTGCAGTCTGAAACTCGACGGCGTCTCGTCGAGCGCGCGCAAGTCAGTGTGACGTCGGCTTTTCACCTCGTGGATCACCGGCTCAGTTCAGCCCTTTCCTCCGTTGACCCTTGACAATAATTTCCAAGACGTGCGTAAGATCCATCATCTTAGTGAGCATATCCATGATGTCAGGGTGCTCCCTCGCTCCGCTGATGAACTCTTCCAGCGTCAGCTCACCTGGAGAGGTAAATATACATTCAAAAGTTCGGGGATTATGATTTTAAGGAAACAAATCGTGCTTTGTATTAACTCTGGTCACGGGGACAAAAGCCTTTTATCGCTGGTTTAATTCTGCATGTACAATCGTGCTTTTTGTTACCTTCCCCGTTGACATCAATCTTCTCATATATGAGAGTCACAATCTCTTCTGGAGGGATGTCGTAGCTTCTGGTAATATCTTGAATGGCCTGAAAGAATCGATGGAGAACATTTAAAATCTAGCTGAAAAATCAACGAACCAACAGATGCAACATTTCAGCACCATGGATCTACTGCAGCTTCTTTCAGCCGTTAATACAGCTGGGGAGAAGTGTTGTTACCTTTAATTATTATTAGGAAAAAGGTGTGATATAAACAGGGTGATCAGTGGATGGCTTCTTTAGTCAGAGGTTTAGGATCTGTTGTGGAGAAAGCCACGTCCAGCGGGTTAATTAGGAAGCTCTTGGATTTAGGTGCCATGCCTGCTTACGTGCACTCTCAGAGCTAATCTTCATGATTCAGGGAACTGCTTTGGATGAAGAAATCTAATTAGGAAAAAAAAAATCAAAGAAGACATACTGCACCTTAAATATAGTCTCCAGCTCATCCTTGTCGATTTTTCCATTTCCATCCTGATCGAAGAGCTTGAAGTACCACTTTAGCTTCTGATTTATCTCCCCTTTCAACAATAAACTAATGCCCGCGATATATTCAACGAAGTCTATGTATCCATCCTGCAAGAAAGACACATGAAGGGAAAGGAGCGTAAATCTCTGATCCAACAAAACTTGTTTACTTCAAAGAACTTCCAAAATTCAGAATCAAGTAATTAAAAATGTATCTTTTACTCGAGGGCTGCAGGTGCCGATAATTTCAGAAGAAGGTATAAAAGATATTTAGATATTAAATTTTATAGGTAGAACTTTTTTGTCCTTTGATTTGTGACTCAGATGTGTAAAATTGTTACCATGTAGGACCCCGACAAACAGCTCTGTGTTGCTCTATAATGCTGCTTCTTTGTTTTATTGGAGGTTTTTTGGAAATATTTTCCGGGTTATGTGTCGTTGCCACCTGATCCGTATCTTCCCGGGCGAGTGTTTACGTACCCCATCCATGTCAAAGGTGACGAAGACCTGGTCCACGTAGCTGCTGGCCTCCTCTGTCATGCCGTTCATTTCAAGAATCATCTTAAGCTCAAAGAGCGTGATGAGCCCCGAAGGAGATTCCTTCATGAATTTTGTGTACCAGTGGTGCATGTCCTCCTCCAGGATGTCGTCCAGGTTGGAGCCGTGGGCACCCATTATTACTCCAGACGTGTAAAGAGCTGCTGGTGAAACTGAATCCGGAGAGGAAAGTGTGGCGCCTGCTCCGAGCTCTGAGTAACAGCAACCCTCTTAAGCTTTACGTCTTGAGGCAGCTAAAAGGAGACCTAACCCTTTAATAGGATAAGCAGGGAATCTTCCCAAAATGTCTGCAAAGTGCGTGCTTTGTGATTTGAACCAGTTTCCATTGGAGCTTCCAAAGAAATGTCCTGCACGGTTGGCTTTCGGGGAATTCCATAATTGACCACTTAACACAAACCTGTGAATCATTCAAATGTAAAAAGGAATCTAATTCAAGGAACCTACGTCACTTTGTAACTACCACAAAAATCTAATTTTAGCTGCTTTAATACTGCAAATCTCATGCAGCCAGTCACACACACACTCGTGCTATTTTATCAAACATTTACTCACACACACACACACACACACTCCAGTGGATGCACTGGGGGCAACTCTGGGTTCAGTAACTAGCCCAAAGATACTTCAACACATGGAATGGAGTCGCCAGGGATCGACCTATCTGGATACTTCCGACCGGCTCTGACCGGCTCCACCAGCCGAGCCGCAGCTGCCCCCACATGTAATTTGCTTCCATATCTTCAGCTGAACCTACAAAATATGCCAAAAATAACAGTTTGATGGGCCTATAATTTTTTTCATCAGCAATTGGGTGATTCCCAAAGAGCTTTTAGCACACACACACACACACACACACGGTATGAAGACGATATCAGTCTTGACAAAAATGTGCCAAAGACGTGTAGCATTGAACACAATAAGCCTGTAAGCACTGAGCCATCAATAAGACAGATTTTTTGCTGTTTTACATTTTGCTGCAGCTTTTGTTTATTGCATATATAAAAAAATGGATTTAAATGTGTCTGCCTGTGCACAGACAGACAGATTTACCCACATTGCTGTGCATCCATTTACAAATGTAAACAAAGAATTATCTAATTATCTATTTATACAAAGACTCCACCGGGGAATCCTTCTTAGAACTGACTCATCCCCTTTATAATCATGGTTAATGCTTAATGCTTCTGTACATACAGTTGGTATTATCTATGTGAAATATGCATGTACACGAATGAATGTAACTCCCAATAACTTTGATTTTTGGATTTTTCACTGTCACCCTTTTTTTTTTTCTGTCACTTTATTTTAAATAAATTTTTTTATATATGCAATAAACAAAAGCTGCAGCAAAATGTAAAACTTGAGCTCGATGTTATGTCTTTGCCACATTTTTGTCATAAACACATGTTCTTCCTGCGCCGTCGACTGGTCAGTGAACTGTGTGTGTGGCCGGTCTCTGACCTGCATCAGGCTCCAAAAAATGAACAGAAAAAACTAATAAAACAAAAAGGAGGAATTAAAGCTTGGATTGCTTGTTAGACTAAATCTGGCTTTGGGTGATTAAAGATTCTTAAATTAGGATTTAGGAGGGAAAAAAAAACAACCTTTTTTTCACAAGCGACACATGCAGTTAGTACCTGTTGGTGCCCGGCGCTACACGAGCCTGCTGCCAGCATATTAAGTAAAATGTTTGCTTAGATTAAAAAAGAAAAAAAGATGCCCTCTGTAAGCCTGATTACAGTACACAGCAACTAAATTTGTCCAGTCTGGATCAATACATTCAGTCTCAACAGAAATGTGGCAACAGTTGCAATATTTGGGCGTTTCAAAGAGTAGACGGTGCGGTTTCATGTCCGGTAACGAGCTGTTGAAACTGCTGCTTAAACTTGACTTTGACCTTTTGACCAGCATGTGACGGTCATGCCGCCCGAGTGTTTGTGAACATGTAAAACTGTATTTCCCCCTCTAGAAAAAAAAAGAAGTAGATAGATGCTGGGCAGAGGAAATAAAACTCAGCATTTTTTTCCATATTGTTATCGGAAATTTGTGAATTACATAATATTTCCTTTTCCCAGCAAATCTCTGACAACAGTTCTGCAGTACTTTTCGTGGGAGACGCTCGCTAAACCGCTTCTTGGTATTTTCATTACTGCATCAGTTTTTAAAAGAAGGATTAACCAACTTTCAGGGAATGCAACAAGTTATACTGAAGAGTTATGAGCATCTGAGGGGAAACAAACATTTATTACAGCTGTCGATGTGATCCCTGCCAGAGAAACAGAATGCAATTCAACATACTGACACACCACCCTCTGAGAAAAAAAAGATCACATTTAAATTCCTATTAACCCCATTGCAATAATGTGCTGCCTACTCTGGAATATTTGGATAATGTAAATTCTCTGCAGAACAGAACCAGAGAGAAAATCTCTGGGCAGAGCTCCCTCTAGTGTTCAATAAGGAAAGTGCGCTCGACACACAGTGAAGAGGTCCAAGTGTGCATGTCAAGACTGAGAAGTGTAAAACGTGTCCTATTACATGAAGCAGTTTGTGTATCGAGTGCACAGTTTATATGGGACGCGCAGCCTTCATGCAATAATATGCAAACAACCGATTTCCCCCCTGCAGTTTCTGTTCATGTTTGTTGCTTTCTAGGCAAATATTTCTAGACCTTTGCAGGTGGATTCTCCAAAGAAAAAAAAAAAAAAAAAAAAAAAAAAAACAATTTTTTAAAAAAAAAAAAAAAAAAAAAAAAAAAAAAAAAAAAAAATTAAAAAAAAAAAAAAAAAAAAAAAAAAAAGGCAGCCAAAC